>JAKCPI010012579.1:0-19182 GCA_023213315.1 Euborellia annulipes
CGACACTTTAGGCCCTTATACATAAAACTAAGAGATTTTGCATTATTTATTGCCTGACACGAGTTGATTGAAAAATTGCGGCATAATTAAGAAAAGGGTGGGCCCGAGCCACCTCGAGAGGGGGGTCCAGGGGGGGCGAGTCATATATTTCCTTAGACGCCTTATACTGCCCCGTTAGTCGGGGTGGGGGGAGAAAAAATCCTAAACCCCCGCTGTGTTGATTTGAAATGAAATGGTACTCCTATGCCTTTTATAAAAGAAGAATACAGATTGCAAAATTATATTACAATGAATTTGGTATCCAAATGGCTTAAATAAAATCATCCGTAGGGCTCGGATTTCGCCCTATTTGCCTTTTTTTAATTTATGGCTTAAAATTTAGGCCAATATGATATGTATACGTTTCATGAAATTCTGAATAAAATAAGAGGCATTTGTTAGTGCCTATAATGCCTATTTTGGACGATTTTGGGTTTTAGTGCCTATTTCATCTATAAATGCCTTTTTAGTGCCTATTTTAAGCTTAAATAGCCAATTTCGGCTTTTTTTTTTTTTTTTGAAATTTCATAATAAATTCATTTTATATCACAAATCCGGAGAAAAATTACAAAAAAAATCGAACGAGATTCGAATACTAAAAAAAAAAAACGGTCGAACGAAAAACGGTGCCTCAGTTGAGCTTCGCCCCTCCGCCCCCTCATTCAGCCAACTCTGTTCCAAAAAGGGAAATATTTTTATCTTTGTTTCCCAAAAATATGACATCAATTTTTAAAATTTTTTATATTATTTCTTAAATAATGCCTTTTAAGTGCCTATTTTTACAATAAATGCCTTTTTGCGCCTATTTGGCAGTCCGATGATTTTATTTAAGCCATTTGGATACCAGATGGCTTAAATAGAAATGCCTGAACTCCCAATATATATATTAATTACAACGGTTATCGTCTAAAGTCTTAAATGGCCTGAGTTGCCGAAAAGACTGTGTGAATGTGTGTGTGAGTGTGAGTGTGAATGAGAAAAAAAGTGTGAATGTTTAAAAAAAAAAAAAAAAAAAAAAAAAGTGCCTATTTTGCCCCCCGGGTTTGGCGTAGTAGGTAGCGCGCCTCCCTCCTATACCAAACATCGCGGGTTCGGACCCAGGCAGTCCGATGATTTTATTTAAGCCATTTGGATACCAGATGGCTTAAATAGAAATGCCTGACCCCACAATAGATATATTCTCTCTACAACGGTTATCGTCAAAGTCTTAAATGGCCTAAGTTGCCGAAAAGACTGTGTGAATGTGTGTGTGAGTGTGAGTGTGAGTGTGAATGAGAAAAAAGTGTGAATGTTTTTTAAAATAAAAAAAAAAAAAAAAAAGTGCCTATTTTAATAATTTTTAATGCTTAGTTGCCTGCCTATTTTAAAGATTTTTAGTGCCTATAAATCCGAGCCCTAATCATCAGACTGCCTGGGAACCGAACCCCCCGACCCTTGGTATACAAGGTGGGTGCGCTACCAACTACTTCAAGCTCGATATTGGTTATTTTCGGAGCCTTCAAAAATAAACTTACCGCTTGATTTAAGCTGGCCCCAAAACAAACAATATTTTCATTTTAAATTGTCTTTATAAAAAATGTGAAAATATTTTGAGAATAAAAATAAACATAAATATAGCTAGATCAATTTTTTATTAGAATTAAAAGATATTTTTTGGCATAAATTGTGTTATATTTTAGAAAATAATAATAGAAGTGTTATTTACTACAATAAATTAGAATGTTTCGGCTGCTAATTGTGCAGGTAGATTCATTTTCAACAATGAACTCTAACTGAGGTGGTACATTGTTCATGCATCTATCTGATTATGACTGCAGAATTAGCAGCCGAAACATTCTAATTTATTATAGTTAATAACACTTTTCTATTATTATTCGCTAAAATAAAACACGGTTTATGCCAAAAAATGCCTTTTATTTCTAATAACAATAATCATGAAAGTCTAAATCAATTGCGTCAATTGTAGTTCCTGATTTCCAGAAAAACGTACTGTACGTAACAGGGGCGTATATAGAAATTTTTTTCGGGGGGGGGGGCTGTTCTCAAAAATTTTTCTGCGAAAAATTTTGTTTTTCGCCGAACCAAAATTTTTTTCTCGTCCGTAAAAATATAAAATATTTTACCTTTTTTTTAGAGAAGCAAAATTTTTTCCATCCGCGGAACCAAAATTTTTTCATGTGCCGTTCGCGGCGTACATTACACTCTTTTGCGGAACCTGGGATTTTTCGTGCTGCGGGGCCGAGGAAACATTTCGGGGGGGGGGGGCTGAGACCCATTATTGTCTCTATATCCCTATAGGGCTATATGCATTTAGAAAATTTCGGGGGGGGGGGGGCGGACCCCTCGCCCCCCTCCTCCTTATATACGCTCCTGGTACGTAATATCGATTTAACATTCAGCTAACAAGTATTTTTTTCGCAGCGGCCCACCAAATCTGATTTCTGAATTTCTAAATCGGCCACTAACTACATTAGTATATAATATACAAGCCCTTCGGCGGGCTTTGCCACTTTATCAAAAAAAAACGGCCCATACTTATAATGAAAGCCTATTAGAAAGTGGAAGAATTATTTTGATAAATAATCTTTAAAATATTCGATTTTCTAATTTTTCTCTCCCCAGTTGACGAAAGCCGATTATTATTTTATTTTTTTTTTTTTTTTTTTTAGTCATTTCGGCTGCAGAGGCCATTTGACATATAAATATTTATTATTTATTTAAATACATGTATCGATGGTCGGCGGGTTCAATGGCTTGTTTTTCGGGGGCCACTATCCCGATTTTCAGCACCACTTGGGTTGCTTAACAATGATGATCTTGGTGGCTGTTGTTCTTTCTTCTTCCCAGGCCCGCCAGCCCACAGACCTTATTATTTTATTTTTTATTGAATAAATATAAATTTATTTTCGATATTTTGCAAGTTTTCTTTTGAGGTTAACGCCTAACATGATTTATAGTCTAATATGTGGTATTTGGGTGTGAAAGGGAACTCTCTCCCTTTGGAGTTTTTTTTTTTTTTTTTTGTAACATCAAATACAAATATAAATGAAAATTCCCCCTGATAGAGGCTTATTTGCCCTGGGCCAGCCAGCCAGCCAGCCAGTCAAACACGTGCAAAGCAACCAGCGACAATTCGCACGTGTAAATAAAATAAAATACTCCCTCGGGATTCGATCATTTTGTTTAATATTAAAACGTCTTGCTAAGAGAGAATTGATTGATTGTCTATTTATTTTTTTAATTAGATTATAATGTTAAGTAGATCAAGCCAATATCTATTTATTCCAAGATAATGTAAGCCCAAATTGTGCCTCCTGGCTCTTGGAGCAGATCACACTTCGCGTTCGAAGGATAAAAGATTTTCGTCCTGGATGAGATAAAAAATTTTCTTTTCTTCAGGTGAAAAAAGAAACAAATGATGTCCAGATGCTAAAGCAATTTTAATATTATTATTATAGATCTCTCATTTGGTATGAGACGAAAAAATGGAAAAAATACTTTAATATAAAATGCCAACGTTTTGGTCTTCCTCAGAGCTTATTGAACAGAAAAATTTGTCATCTATTTACTTTCTCTTATATTATTTTTTTTTTTTTATTCTTTAATATAATATTCTTATATGTTCTTAGCTTGGCTTTGCGGTTGGGTCATTAATAGTTAAATTTAGTTTTACACCGTAGGCTCAAGTTGAAACATTATGTAGTTTGTCCTATATAATTAAATTTAAGATTTTTTAAAATAAATTATTAATCTACTTAGAAAAATGAAAAAAAATCCATAATTCAGCATTATACTGTATTTCACTTGCTAATAAAGAATTTTTTTTTTTGATAATAAAAAAATTGGAACTCCTCAGCAAATTATACAGTGGTGAATTTTTTATCAGGCTTCAAAAGTTTCTAATGGTATGTGTACAATGTACACGTACCATAAGGATAGTTATTAGAAATAGAAGAATTTATTTATTTTAAATTTTCAATTTCCTCTCACTAATTAATAAGATTATCAGCATCGGTGAAAATGAAAAAAAAAAAAAAATCATCTAGCAATATTAATATGAAAAATAATTAAATTTTAAAATTACATTTTCATTTAACCCAGGGCTTAAAACGTTAATTCGCTATTATTTAATGTTAACCAATTATTATAATTGAAATTTAATATTCCAAACCATTAGAATTTAATCTAATGATTAGAGGAAGCAGTATATAATGCAATTGTGAATTAGGCTAATTTAATATTTATTTTCAAATATTCCATTCTTTAATCTTAACCTTATTCGTATTCTTAACCCCTAATTCCTCCAGTTGTTTTAGAGAGGACGTGCTCTATAAAAGAGGACTAGAGGAGAGGAACAGAGGTTAGGTATGAGACCGGAGGGAGAAGATAATTAGGTGTTGTTCTGCTCTCTTATTTTATTTTTTAGTCTTTTCGGTATCTTAGGCCATTAACGATACTTAACATTATTTATGATTATATAATGGTATATTGGGATCTAGTGTATACTTATTTATATATACCATTTGGTATCAAAATGTTTTAAACAAATATTCATCAAACTAACATAAGTTTATCAATATTTACATTTGTCAACACCTTTAACCTCTCGGCAACGGGAGGTCGAATAGGTTTGGGGTGGTAGGTACATCTCACTTTTAGATTTACGCACGGATGACATAAATAGAACCCCCCCCCCCACCACTTGGCTAAGAGGTTAGAGATGTTTACAAATGTCAATATTGATAATCTTAAAGCAGAGGGGTGCGGGTTATGATTTTCAAGCAGTCCAATGAATATTTATTTTAATTTTTTGGATACCAAACGATGTATTTAAATGTGCCTGGACCCTAATATATGTGATGCGGAAAGTAAAAAGGCGGAGTAAAATTACCGGAACTGGCATTTTAGTCGAATTAGGCCAAAAATATCGATTTTTGTGTTTCGATTGAATATGATTTTCCTATACAGGTTTATTCGGTAATTTTAGCGATGAGAAGCTAATAAATATTGCAAAATAATCGATTTAGTAACCTTAAATATAGTAAATAAATAGTCTTTCATTGTGTTTAATTCAAAATCCCGTTTTTTATAACTATAACTTTGAAAAGCTGTAACTTTTTACTTTCTCTTACCTCTATATATATGTTAATATATATAGAGAGAGAAAGTATTGGATTCATGTCAAAAATTCGATGTCGAGATTTTGATGGATCTTCACGTTTTGAGGTCCCCTGAATCCAAAAAAGTGGTTTTCGCGACATGGTCTGTCTGTGTGTGTGTCTGTGTGTCTGTCTGTGTGTGTGTCTGTGAACAAAATATCTCAAGAACGAAAAGAGTTAGGAGGTTGAAATTTTATATTTAAGTTAGGCACCCCCATGGGACCTGACACGAAGCTTTTGACCAAAATCGACCAAAGAGTACTAGTACTTTACTGATGCACTTTTTCTCGATTTTCTCAAAATTTGCTCCAACGATTTTTTTTAAAATTCAAAAATCAATTATTTTTTAGATTCTCTTTAAAATGTATATTCTCATTTTGTCATTGCAATCTTCTGAAGACCACTTTACTCTTGTTCTCCATAGAAAAGATAGGAGAAATGGTTGCCATGGTAACAAAATATAAATATTTTGTCATACTTATAAATTTTACATCTTGAAAATCGAATGTACCGTACTGTCGGAAACTAAATACATGTCGACACAAAAAATCTGGTGTGACAAGCACAGTACACAACATTCGATTACCGAAGGTAAGAGAAAGTTGTGTGCTGCGCGCCAGTCACACCAGATTTTTTTTAGTTGTTGAGATATCATAGTGGTTTTGGTTTTGAAAGATTTAGGAAATTATCCTCTACAATCATATATCAATAACTTAATTTGTGAAATTTCCGACAAGAGGTCCCTTTTCACTTTTCGCATCACATATATCCATGGGCGTAACTAGGGAGTCCCGGGAGGGTCCAGAAGGCTCCCCGCCCCAAGAAAAATTGAGGCCTTCCAGGCCCCCGGAAGATGGCTGGTCCCATGGCCCCTTCCCATCAGCCAAATTCTCTAAGTTACGTCCATGCATATATCGTAATTAATAGCCTATTAAGGCGGGGCAGGAGCGAAGGTGTTGCTCATGTTTTTCCCGATAAGAGGGAGTAGTGTGTCATAAAAAGTATGCCCAAAAAACCAAGTAATTCAAAAATTTGCCAAGAGATGTCAGGATGGTAGCTAATAGTATTTAATGCATTTGGTTGATTTTCATTGATCTTTTAACAATAAATACTTTGTAAATGTTATTATTAGGGTCCGACCGAAACAAGATTTTCAGCCGAAACCGAAACCGAATATTCGGCCTCAACCTTAGTTTCGGCCGAAACCGTAACCGAAACCGAAACTTGTATTTCCTATAAAAATTTTTACTTTCTCTTACCTATGTATATATGTAATATATATATAGAGAGAAAGTATTGGATTCATGTCAAAAATTCGATGTCGAGATTTTGATGGATCTTCACGTTTTGAGGTCCCCTGAATCCAAAAAAGTGGTTTTCGCGACATGGTCTGTCTGTGTGTGTGTGTGTGTGTGTGTGTTGTGTGTGTGTGTGTGTGTGTGTGTGTGTGTGTGTGTGTGTGTGTGTGTGTGTGTGTGTGTGTGTGTGTGTGTGTGTGTGTGTGTGTGTGTGTGTGTGTGTGTGTGTGTGTGTGTGTGTCTGTGAACAAAATATCTCAAGAACGAAAAGAGCTAGGAGGTTGAAATTTTATATTTAAATTAGGCACCCCCTGGGACGTGACACGAAGCTTTTGAACAAAATCGACCAAAAAGTACTAGTACTTTACTGATGTAGTTTTTCAGTTTTTTTCGATTTTCTCTAAATTTGCTCCAACGATTTTTTATTAAATTCAAAAATCAATTATTTTTTAGTTCTTCAATAAAATGTATATTCTCATTTTGTGATTGAAATCTTCTGAAGACCACTTTACTCTTGTATTTCATAGGGAAGGATAGGAGAAATGGTTGCCATGGTAACAAAATATAAATATTTTGCCATACTTATAAATTTTACATCTTGAATTCAATTGTACCCTACTGTCGGAAACTAAATACATTTAGACACAAAAAATCTGGTGTGACAAGCACAGAACACAACTTTCGATTACCGAAGGTAAGAGAAAGTTGTGTGCTGTGCGCCAGTCACACCATGATTTTTTTTTTTATTTTACTTTTTTTTTTTGAAATTTTTTTTTCCTCCCGTGAAAATCATTTTACCTTTTTTTTTAGGGAGACTAGAGGCGAGCGTGGCTTATCGGATAAGCTGAGGCTTAGTAATACGAGGTAAAATGTCACTCGAGTTCGAACCCAACTTGCCGAAAAAATTCAACCAAAGTCGAACGTCTCTGCTGGAGCAAAAGGGAGTACACATCCCTCCAATTCCAGGCTCTTAGGGCCTGAGGGATGGACATAGGAATTCAGGGGTAAAACATCACCCGAATTCGAACCATTCCTAGATCGGGGGAGCACAATAGATCTGATCTAGAAGGTCGCAGTGCAAAGAGAAGCCCCAGAACAACTAATCAATCAATCAATCAATAGGGAGACTAAATTTTTTCTCCCTCAAGTGCAAATCATTTGACCTTTTTTTTGCATGCGAGTCTCATCCCATCTTTTCAGACTCAGGTTTCGGCTACTTTTTGGCCGAAACCGAAACTACGGCCGAAACCGTAACCGAAACCGAATATTCGTTCGGTTCCTAGTTATTATATATTATGTATCTTTTATAAAAGCATAAAAATATATAAATATAGGCCAGATATAGGCTAATACTATATCGTCTGTTAGGCAAGACTGCCATCTATTGCAAGAATGCTGAACTAATTTAACAGTTGATTTTTAAATAAATCATCTAAGCTTATTTTAAAAATTTCTTAATTAATATGTGATTAATAATAACAATAAATTCATTTTTAAATTAAAAAAAAAAAAAAGATTATTGGGACAGATTGTTTTTTTGTATTTGCTTCATAACAAAAAAATTAATTACGATAATTTTTTATAAGCCATTAAAAAAATTATAGCTCGATGTCCCAATAATCTCTTATGAATTTAATTCATTAAAACGCATTGAAAAATTCCTTATAATAGTCTAGTTTTTTTAAGTACGTTTTGACGTCGCTCCTGAACCCCCTTAAGTATCGTTAAAGTCTATATGGCCTAAAATGTCGAAAAGACTTTAAAATAAAACTAAATAAATAAACAGGAGCAAGATCTAAATGACCTCAGATGATGAAAAAGACCTTAAACAAATTTTTAAAATTAACGAAATATGTGTGTGGGATATAACCGTTAGCACATAGGTTCAAGATCCCTTATACAACACAAATAGCACTGATGTTCACAGATTATTTTTCTTTAATTCAACTTAAAATCAAATCAAATAAATTGAAAAATGTTACCAATTATCCACTCACTAAGAGCGAACAAACTACTTAAACTTGAAGCTTTTTGTTATCCAAATGAATTGAGTCATTTAAATACCATTACAACATCCGCGAGTTAAGTGTTGATTATAACCGGTTATTACCCTTGAAAACAATAGCCAGCCAGCCCTCAACTCATAGAACAGTAAAAGGTCATTAACGGGGTTGCAATAAAATCACCCACACAACAACAACAACAACAACAACAACATTTGCTGGTTGACTGACTTTGTCGTCCATCTCACTAACACCGCACATGTAGGCTATATAAAAGGTGTAGAATTTAGTCAAATGCATTTGCATTTTATAATACGTCAACAAATCGATCGGCTTATGAAATGAGCGTCAACTGTCTAATTATGTTTTGTTTTGGGTAGGCCTACTCACTGAAACAGGCAAGCAAGACCATAACGTTATTTCCTCCATTAATATAGGAATTTTAAAATAAAATTTTTTTTTACTTCGACCAGGAACGTAATTTAAGGGGCGGGGGAGGGCTAGGGCGGAGCAATTGATGATTTTTTTTTTATAAAAAAAACACATAATTTTTTCTCACACTCACATACTCTTTTCGGCAACTTGGGCCATATAAGACTTTGACGATAACCGTTATATTAATAAAATATATATTTGTCTTTCAGGCATTCTTATTTAAGCCAAATGGCTTACATTTGGCATCCAAATTGGGCTGCCTGGGATCAAACCCGCGACAATGGTATACAAGGCCAGCACGCTAATCCCTACACCAAGTCCGCGGGTCATTTGATAATTTGTAATGTAAATAATAGGTTAAATATAACAAGAGATAGAGTTTGTTTAGTCTTTACAAAAAAATCTGATGTGATGTTCGCACAGCACCTAACTTTCTCTTACCTTCGATAATTGAAAGTTGGGTACACCAGATAAAAAACAGAATTCAAGCAATAAAAATGTGCTTCAAAAACAATTATTTTTATTGTTCTCGAAATTTCAATTTATAATTAGAAAAGGGTGATTTCTTGTGACACCCAATACGGATATTTTTAATCGAAAATTTGTTGTGAAATATTGTTTCTTCTTCTTCTGGGCCTCCTCCTCCCCCTCATAGCCCATCTAACCTCACCTTTACCTAAAAAAAAAAATATTAGTTTCCATATTTTGATTTTATCCCTTAGGGAGCGTACAAGTATTACGTAATGCAATTTTTGAAGATTTTTGACCCTCCCTCCCCCCCCCCCATGTAACGCGCCGTAACATTTTTCTGGGCCCCTCCCCTCTAGATGTTACGTAACGCTCAAGTGGCAATTTTATCTAAAAGTCACAATTATGTTGCCCAAAGTATCCGAAAGTCGCTAAAATACCAGTTACATAAAGCGTTGTTCAACCCCCCCCTTCCCCCCTTGTAACGCATGGTAACGTTTTACGAGGGGGCCCCCCTAAATTGCGTTACGTAATACTTGTACGCTCCTTTATTGAAAATTTACTTACTTTTGAAATTTTGTTCTTACCGATAACACTTCTTTTTTTTTATTTGCACTTCACTTCACTTTATAAAATAATTTATAAAAAAAAAGAAAAATTCATTTTAAAAAATGAGTTCCCGGTTGTAAGAAATTTAATAAAAAAATCTGGTGTGAATGGTCGCACAGCACACAACTTTCTCTTACCTAATCGAAAGTTGTGTTCTGTGCTTGGCCACACCAGATTTTTTTGTGTCGAGATATATTTAGTTTCCGCCCAAGGGTGCCGCGAGAATGCCTAAGGGGTGCCGCGAGATATTTAGGGGGAAAAAATAGTCGAAAAAAATAAAGTTTTTCTAAAAAAATGATTAAAACGGAAATGAAAAAAATTTTCCGCAGGGCAGAAAAAAATTCTGTAAAGTGAAAAAATTTTCTGGAGGGCGGCAAAAATTTCGTTTTGCTAGGGGAAAAAAAGGAAGGGTCCCCCTAGTGTGTAATGTTATTGCCAACTTGCCTTTGGGGTGCCGTGGACTTCAAAAGGTTGGGAAACACTGCTCTAAGGGATTATGTTGTAATTTAAAGTCTATATGAATGTTGAAAAGAACTGAGAGAAATGCGCTCTAACTAAACACAAATAAATCGACTTGTCTTCTTAAATTGAACCTTGTTTTTCCTTAAAAAGAAACCCTAAAAAATTTATTGATAATTAATTGAAATTTCCTTCTCTCTAGATTTTGCAAAGGAAAATAAATAAAAGAGAGAAGATAACAAAACGATGTTTTTGTTCTTTGGTTGGAATTCCTGTTGCTATTTCGAAACGCGACATTAAAATGCCTGTTAAATGGGGCCTCTTAAAGCATCTCTTTAGCAACCTCTCAATCTATTTGACAATAGAATTAGCCCCTCTGTTTCTATGTTTTGTGACGTCGACTTTTTGACGCCGACCGGATGTTACTCCCTATAGCTAGCTATAAACTTGCAGAAGAAACCGAGGCTAATGCTAATCAATCAAACGGAAAAGATCCCTTGATGACGTACGCTATTTGAAAAGGGGAGGAGTTTTTTTTTTTTTTAATGTGTGGTATAAAATAAAATTCACCTCGTCATATGCTCTGATTGAATTGATGCCAACTTAACACATATCATTCACGTAAAATGAAACTCTTCTTCTCGCATTCTTTTGCGTTTTTTTTTCTTTGACATCTTTCAAAATATGGGGGAGGAATTCAATTGAGTGGTTCTCTCTCTCTTCTTTTTTTTTTCAATTTTATTTGATTGTATTCATCTAAAAAGACATTTTTTAACTTGTTTATCATTTCATTTTTTTTTTCTTTAATGTTGTCAATAATCGGATAAAATAAGAATTATTGGAAATATTTCCCTCAAAAAAAAAAGATTTTATTTATTGATAAAATATTTTAATCGCCGATGCTGAAAGAAACACTCTTCAAACAAGAATAGAATAGGTTGGATGGAGGGAATTGGTTAGAAATAGAAATTAGGATTAATTCTACAGCTAAATGGAATGAAGGGATAGAAAATGATGTAAACTCTCGGGGTATCAGCTAAGAACCTGCTGGGTGTGAGGTGTAACTTCACGGAGTGCCGGTAGATGGGATTGAGGTGTGGGATTAATAAACGGGGATCCCATAGGAAATGCAAATAATAATGATGGAGAATATGGCTGTTTAACTTGATAAGAATAGCTAATAGCAGCAAGGGAAAATCAAATCAGACAAAAACTAGATCAATTTTTATCAGATTTTCCTTTATTTGATCGTCGACGTTTCGGACGCCAGTCGCGCCCTTCCTCAGGACAATCAATCGTCAAATACCTCCATCTGTATTTGTTTGACGATAGCAGCAAGGGAAAAATCAAATCAGACAAAAACTAGATCAATTTTTATCAGATTTTCCTTTATTTGATCGTCGACGTTTCGGATGCCAGTCGCGCCCTTCCTCAGGACAATCAATCGTCAAATACCTCCATCTGTATTTGTTTGACGATTGATTGTCCTGAGGAAGGGCGCGACTGGCGTCCGAAACGTCGACGATCAAATAAAGGAAAATCTGATAAAAATTGATCTAGTTTTTGTCTGATTTGATTTTTCCTTGCTGCTATTCGCTATCCTTATCAAATTTAATTAATTTAATATTAATAATATTTTAATATATCCAAGAAACAACTGGGTCAAGCAGAATATCATAAAATCCTCGAAGGTTTATTATGAAACTTTGCAGGATGTACGTGCAGATTTTTTTAATAATTTTAAACAATTATTTTTCAGAAATTTTATTTGCTAACAACCATGGCCGCAAACAGAGGGCTATATCCCCGGGTCCTCCGAGGGACCCGGGCCCTTTTGCTCTCCAGCTTTAAAATCCTAAAAAAATGGTTAAAATTTCAATTAAAAAAATCATTTTCTTGATCTACTCTGTGTAAGAACAGTTTGTCAAGTCTGGCTGTTCTAGCTGTGGAAACAGAATTCACGGGGCCTTATGTACCCAAATTTTTTTTACTTCAATTGTATTATGAATTACAATTAACATACATGAATACAATTATGAATACAATTAACAACAATTAATGGCAAAAATTTATTTTAAAAAATACTCCTGACCTTAGAAATGGTAGGCATTAGGTCTATTATTTATCTCTACACAAATCTTTTTAAAAAATCTAATAATAATTTTATTTTTATGAAGAAAATATCAAAAATGAATCTCTTTACTGTCAATCTTTATTTAATGAAAAAAAAAAACAAAAGTGACGTTTCAATTCTAGATTGGAATTATCTTCAGACTATTGTATTATTATGACAATTTTTTGTTATCTTTTATACTGGCCATCTTCTAAATAAGAGATTTTTCTCGTTGATTTTGTTCTTTTAAATTTTAGTAAACTAATAATTTTCCCCCTTTGAATACTCATCGCCCCCCGCTTATATATTGCCCCCCTGATAACCCAAATCGCCCACTTGGGGGCGATCGCCTCCAGGTTGGGAATCACTGCTTTAAACGATACTCGTTATTTGTAAAAATATATCTATTGGGAGTCCAGGCATTTAAGCCATTTCCCAAAAATTTTCTTTTCATAATTAGCGAGGGTCCGCCGCAGGCGGGCGCGACCCAGCTGGCGGGGCGAAGCCAAAGGCGGGCGGCGCGGCTAGTACTTTATAATTTCTTTTAAAACATTTTCTTTATTAGAATATTGATTTTTTTTTTCGATTTCCCCGTAGAAAGAGCTTTTTTTGGGGTGTGGGGGAGGAGGGTACACCCCCTCCTCATCCTTGACAGGTGATTGGTTTCCCATGAACCCTCTCTCTCTCTAACCAATTGTAACTTTTACAATCTTGATCTCTCCTCCACTCAGCCGCTGATCTCAAGCGTTTGTTGGCTCTCTTCCACCTAGTAATAATAACTTTCCTTTAGGTTACAACAACTAACAAGCCATGGGGCATGTTTGAGTTTTATCTCTCTCTCTCTCTCTCTCTGAAACTATTTTGCATTTTGTTGATTAAAATAATAAATGATGATCGCCCCTGAGTTTGTTAGTTATTTGGGAAAATAGACAGCGAGAGAGAGAAGCCTGCATTATCACGATGACGGATTACTTTCTGCGAGTTTTAAAATAAAAGATCCTTATCAATGTCCCCTCTATGATTCATAATGACTCTATTAGGCTTGGGACGCAGGATAAAAAATGTGCATTAGAGAAATTAACACGGTATAAATAGTAGCATGTTTTTAAATAATTTTTCATTAAAAATCAATATTGCTAGGTGTTTTTATTTACGCTAAAAAAAGAGAGAATATAATCATAATGATAATAGACTCGTAATTGGGTGTGTGAAGGATAAATAAAATGATAAGGCGCCATCAAATTGAGTGGTCTTTTAAAATATGTCTTTTTGGCAGAGCTAGGCTATAATTTAACTAAAATTTATAGTCAAGATTTAAGGGAAATTATATATCATCATACTGATTTGAAATTGTAAACGCTCCGTGTGAATAAACAGGTCAAAGAAGGAAAATTATTTATTATTTTAGTTAATTAAAAAAAAATGAAACCAGATCACTAATCGGGCATAAGGATGCTATTGGAGCTCGCCTAATCAATCAGGCGATAGAAAAGGGGACTCGATTTTGCTATTGGCGAGGTCAGAGAGATTAAACAAATTCTGATGGCAGGGCGATATTTAATTTAGCCTAATGCCAAATGATTAACATAATTAAATTATTTAATTAGTTGTTTCTTGATGGCTGGGTATTATGATATGAGGATGCGGCATAAGGGCAGCCAAGGCGAAAATAAAATAAAAGTCTATTTTGTGTCGACGTTTCGAGTGCCGATCGCACTCTTCATCAGGACAAAAATTCGATCTCGAAACAGTAAAAGAGTCTTCAAGAAAATTATAAATTGGTTAAAATGTTGCCATACTGCCATGCCAAATAATCTGACAATTTCACATAATTTTTGTCCTGATGAAGAGTGCGGTCGGCACTCGAAACGTCGACAAAAAATAGACTTTTATTTTATTTTTCGTATTGGCTGCCCTTATGCCGCATCCGCATTAAATTATTTAAGTGGGCCTGAACTGAGAGAAGAGAGAGTCACAAAGATAGTTTATGTTAAGCAAGGCCAAGTATTAGTTAACCACGGGTAGGTGGCCCCGAAGGACAAGAGCATGGAATGATAGCAGGTAGCCTCTAATAAATTTATTTTTTAAACTTTAAATAATATAAAGATTAATCTTTAAAGACAAAAAAGACTCAGTAGCTGAAATGAATTGAAAATGTAAATGATTTACCACGGCTGGTCGGTATTTACACGTCTTCGGCGGGCTTTAATTCCTATTTTTGTACCAACAATCGCGGGTTCGCATTCCGTCCCATGCGACAATTATTTATTTAAATTGAATTAACTACCAATCAATTTAAATAAATAGGCACTGGGACTAAATGTCATAGATGCAGAAAAAGACAGTAAATTAAAAGAAAAAAATCTTGTGTGACTGGTTGCACAGCGCACAACTTTCTCTTACCTTCGGTAATCGAAAGTTGTGTTCTGTGCTTGTCACACCAGATTTTTCGTGTCGATATATATATTTAGTTTCCGTCGATATATTAGAATTCAAGATGTAATAAAATTTATAAACATGGGGAAAATATTTAGGCCATATTTTGTTACCATGGCAACCATTTCTCCTATCTTTCCTATGAAGTACAAGAGTAAACAATTTTGAAGGCAAAATGAGAATATACATTTGAAAGAGCATCTAAAAAATAATTGATTTTTGAATTTAAACAAAATCGTTGAGGCGAATTTTGAGAAAATCGAACAAAACTAAAAAACTACATCAGTAAAGTACTAGTACTTTTTGGCCGATTTGGATTAAAAGCTTATTTTCACGCTCCCGGGGGGTGTTTAACATATATATAAAATTTCAACCTCATAGCTCAATTCCTTCATGATTAAAAATGAACAACACCACACACACACACAGACAGACAGACAGACCATGTCGCGAAAACCACTTTTTTGGATTCAGGGGACCTCAAAACGTGTATATCCATCAGTCTAACCTCAACAGCATCTCTAGTCCGAGTTGAGTTTCCTATGCTTCTCCTTTTGTTTTTATTTTCTCCTGGTGATGGACTATTGGTCATTATAGGTCGACCTACACCCATTCAAAAAAAAAAAATCACGACATCTAATTTTTTACATGAATCTAATACTTTCTCTCTCTATATATTAACATAAATATAGAGGTAAGAGAAAGTAAAAAAAAGGGAGGGTTAAAGAAAAGGAAATTCCAGCATTATTTTAGTTAACTTGTTTTTTTTTTTCAATAAGAATATTGCATAATTTTTTTTTTTAAAGAAAATGGGATTAAATTATTTTAAAATGTAATCCATCATTTTAGACTCAGAGTGAGTGTACATATTTGCATAGCGATTTTCTTTTAAGTTTATTAATTTTTTTTTTTCTTTGTCTCTCCTCTCTCTCTCTCTCTCTGTCACCCTGAGGGTCTAATTTTATTAAAAGTCTCTCTCAATCAAGAAGTAGTCCCCTTGTTAATCCGTAGACAAGATATCGCATCCCTTGACTCCTGTTGTGTAAACACAGAGTGTGCCCAAGGTCTCCACTGCACACATCAGTAAATATTTAACCTCAGGCGCGCCGAATATTTTTTTATTTGCACCAAGTCGCCAGACTGCTTGCTGCTGCTGCTCCCCCCCCCCCCTCCTAAGACCGGATAAAGTGCAGGACAATATATAGGGTTTTAGTGTTAAAACAACAATACGATTACCGAACGATCCCATTCTCTTCTAAAAACCAAAAAAAAAAGAGGGAGATTGGTTTGAAGCTTAAAAACCTTCTCTAGGGTTTTACCTTTAATAAACCACTATGCAGCCGTTTATTATATTCTTACACGTAGGGAGAATAAAATTTTATCTTCTTTTTATTTTCAATTAAATTTATATTACTCCATTGCACATATAGATATAAACTTTCTAACAAATTCTTTGATTATGTTTCTTTTGAAATTTATTGTTTATGAAATTAATAAAAAAAAAAATTTTATAGGCTTTCTCTTAATTTTATTTGAAAAAAATAAGTATTTTTTCATTATCAAAATGTGAGGAGTTATGTTTAAACGGTCCACAACGAATGCGGTGGCCCAATAAGAATTAGAGATGAAAAGTCGACTCTGACTTTAGTCAAGAATCGATCTTTTTCTGAAAATAATCGACTTTTTAGAATCAAGTTGGAGCTCTTTCAAGTCGATTAGAATCGATTCTCACAGGACGACTTCGACTTTTTCTTACAATACTTACAGTTAGAATCCGATGGTAATATAGTTTGTAACGTTTTCATTGATTGACTGACTTTCATCTTTCTTTTAAAACCTGCACATAACACACCAATCAACACGCTTTCTAAGATCGGTTAGTGAACATTCTTAATTCCTCAATTTTCATGCTTTATTTTGATACTCAACTTTCATATTTTATTTTAATGTTCGGTGCCATATCACGTGCAATTTCTGGACAGAATATATTGAAAA
The DNA here is from genome assembly GCA_023213315.1 of Euborellia annulipes. Classification (NCBI taxonomy): domain Eukaryota; kingdom Metazoa; phylum Arthropoda; class Insecta; order Dermaptera; family Anisolabididae; genus Euborellia; species Euborellia annulipes. The sequence continues at coordinate 17,015 of JAKCPI010012579.1, forward strand.
TAATATTTGTGTGTGTTGTATTTAATAAAATGTTTAAATCCTCAATCAATTTTATATTAAAAATAAATAAATATATTTAATGTTTACTGAGTACCTCCTAAACAAGAATTATAAAGTTTTTAAAAAGTCGACTTGAAAGTCGAAAAGTTCAGAAATGATTAATCGATTCCAAGAATCGAAAAATATCGATTCCAAAATCGAAAATCGACTATTCGAGCGCCTTTTCCATCTCCTATAAAGATCTTTACGATAAAATGAGTGAAATAAATCAACTTGTATGTCCGTGCCAGCAGTTACAGTGGAAAATTTTTTCAAAAATCCAGGAGTATTTCTACCTTTTATTTTTTTAAATCAAATTTCAAGCTACTGCTGAAGATTCAGTTTTGATATTCTATTATCATCGTTATCGTTGTTCAATGCAATTATTATTATACTTATTATTTTATTAATAAACTCCAAGTTGAATGTTTTTTTTTAAGGTTAAAAAAACCACAGCTTCAATGATGGTTCAAATAAAAACCAAAACGACAGCAGTGACTTGATTTAATAAATAAATTAAACATCACTACTCGTATTCTTCTAAAAATATTTTCTCTCTTTAAAAATAATTAATAATAAGTTACAAGATTCTCTGATGAAGTTCGTTGAAGAAAACTTTATTGAACTAGCAAGAAATTGTACTGAAAGAGATATAGTGAGAGAACTTTGTAAAATCATTAAAATGTTACAAATACAATTGTAACATTATGAGAAAATAGTGCACAATGTTGCACCACACAGTTTAATTAAAAAACAAAAAAATATATGGACTCTGTTATGCATTAATGGGTCAAGCGCCAAAAAAAAATTAAAAAAACTTTTTGTGAATTAAAAATTGTGTTAAGCACGGAATATTGTTTCAAATGCTATAATTAATAGTATTTTTTATTAAATATGTCCTAAAGAAATGTATATTTAATGTTACTTGCACAATTGACAAAAAAAATTATATATAATCCAATGAAAACAAAAAACTTTAATGTTAATTTTCCCAAAACTCGGTAGCTGGCGCTTGACCCACTAATGCGTAACAGGGTCAATATAATATATGAAAGAATAAGCCAGAAAAGAGAGGTTTTAGTGTATTAAGAAGTATTCAAGTAAATTAAAAAACGATAAACTGAAAAACACTTATTCATAAAATAAAAAGTGGAATGAATACGTATAACACGTTTTTGGCTTCACTTCGAAATTTCAAATTACAATATTCAAGTTAATAAATAAAGAGAGCAGTTACGTTGTTTCTTAATTGGTTCCCGGCGATCGTTCATAAAGCGGAAATTAATTTCCCATCGAAACAATGTTATATAAACAAGGAAAGAAAGGGTGGGTGAGTGGGACGTAACGAATTTATAAAATACAAAATGAATATTAAAGAGAAAGGCTTTTCATTTGTTAAAAAGAGAGCATAAATGAATTTTTAAGTAAAACAGGTGTTCTTTAAAAAAAAAAAAAAAAAAAATTAATAAACTCTTCTTTATTCGGTAGTTTTTATCAGAAAAGTATTCAGGCTATAATCATCTTTTTTTTGTTATCAAAAACCTCTCTAAATAAATGAGTTCAAATTAATATTTTGATGTTAATTCGTAATATAGAGAAGGTAGAAAAATAATAAATAAATGAGAAAAATTTGAGAACGATTCACTAGCTCCCCATTAACGTTTTGACCACGTGTGGCGACTTTCTTCAGGTCAATGTAAATTTTCGATAAAAAATGTTCAATGTTTTATTAGCACACTAGTAAGAGAAAGGAAATACTTATAAAAAAAGGACCTCAGGTTTCAGGCCCCCCGGAGGAGAGCTGGTCTCATGCCCCCCCCCCCCAGCCAAATTCTCTAGTTATTTTTGTGTCTAACTAGAAGAAATTTTGAAACAAAATTTTATATTTTCAAAGAAGACTGTTTAAAGATTACAGGAAAATTATTTTCGTTACTTTCTGAGTTCAGTAATTAATTGTTGAAGTTACGATTTCATCATAGGAAATGAATGTATGTGGGAGGATATTAAAGTCTCTTCTTCTGTCCTCGTCTTGCTTCCGCGATGCGGATCCACTCTTTCCCTCCAACCTTATCATACGTTTTTACGACAGGAAGATCGGCCCGTCGCACGGTCTGACGCCTTTTGAAAAA
>JAKCPI010012580.1:0-42553 GCA_023213315.1 Euborellia annulipes
TTTTTAAATAGTATAGTCCTTGATATTGAATTTTTTTTTTTTAGAAAAAAAAAATTCACACTTTTTTCTCATTCACACTCACAATAACACACACATATTCAGACACAGTAGCGTATCCAGGTGGGGGCGAAGGGGGGCGCTCGCTCCCTCCGCCCAAGGCGAATCAAGTTTTTCTTAATTTTATATCACAAAACCGGAGAAAAATTACAAAAAGCTCGAAAGAGATTCGAATACTAAAAAAAAAACGTCGAACGAAAAACGGCGCCCCAGTTGAGCTTCGCCCCCTCCGCCCTCAAAGGCTAGCTACGCCGCTGTTATATTACTTATATTATATTATATATGTTCTTTTCTTCTATTTGTCACTCATATGAAAAATAAACCCTCAAATAGCCTGAAACAAAAAATAAATAAAAAAAAAAAACGTTTGTATTTAGCAAAATTTTCAAAATTAACATAGATTGAGGACTGCTATCCATTTGTCGTAGGATGCTGACATTTTGTGTGGTGACTATTGTTGTATGTTGAAACAAAAATAGGGGGTGGCTTGGTGTGTTTAAATAAGTTCAGTTTTTTGGACCACCCTAGTGAACAGTCTATTCAATATTCCAATGAATGAGATAAACTTCAATAATTAAAAAACAACCATATACTAATAGCGCAAAATAATCAATTCCCCCAGCAATAGTAGGCAAACGAATCTATAAAAGACAAAAACAACTTATTAAAGACCTCATATATACTAAAACAAACAAATCCATTTCTCACAACTATAGAAGGAGAGCTTATATGAGCAAAAATAACTACAAAATACAAAACATACTGCAAAAAAAAAAAAAAAATATCATGCCAGCCTTAAAAAAGAGAAACTTAAGAAAAGTGATATGGGGTGCATACAAGATAGAATGCCAAAACTGTGATATCGTCTACATTGGAAAGACCATCAGCAGACGATTTTTAAAATCGAAATCAAATAATCGATTTTGAAAAAAATCGATTTTTGCCTTTAAAAAATCGATTATCGATTTTTTTACAAAAATTTTTCGCTATTCCCATAAGTTGATTTTAAGGTTCTGCTTGTGATTTTCAAGCGGTTTATATTATAGAACAAGAAAAATAGAACGTTGCATTACTGATGTCCAAATCAATTTATTCAGTCTTTATAACTTCTTTAAAGACTAACACATTGTATTGGTTTCAAAGGATTCTTCTTATATATTTTATATATGAAGAGTGTTTCTTTTAATAGAACAAATAATAGTACTGCGAAATATTCTCCACATACTGTTTATATCACTAGTTGATCCCAAAAGTACCGCCCAGTCAGTATCAGCCATCTCTGATGTAACTGAATTAAAATTGATTATTTTATATAGGTTTGACTGATTTGCCCTGGGGATAGTAGTGTTAAGTTGCATTTTAGCAGTTATAACAACATGGTCAGACTTGCCAACAGGTGAGAGATAATTAATGTCTGCGAGAAGCTGCTCGTCGTTGGTGAAAATAAGGTCCAGAATAGATGGTTCGTTATTTACACCGAATCTAGTAGGTTGATCGACAAGCTGAAGTAGATTAGACTCAGTTATAAATGTATAAATGCAGTTGTTGAGTTATTTATATCCGAGGTATAAGCAATTGGCCATATGATGTTTGGAAAATTAAAATCTCCAATTATGAAGAGGTTATCAAGAGTGGAAATAGATTCCAGTTGTTGGATCAATTGAGTGATAGCATCGTCACTGGCATCTCCTGGTCGATATATACAAGCTAAGTTTATTTCTGTAGATTTGTTGGACAATCTAATGATCAAGATTTCAATGTCAGGAATAACGATGTCCAGCTTGTTGATAGAAAAGTGTTGACAAATGTGATTTGAAAGATAAATACACACACCTCCGCCAGTCCGCGCGGGTCTGTCTGACCGAATCAGGGTATATCCGTCAATGTTCACAAGAGAGTCAGGATCCTCAGGTTTTAGCCAGGATTCAGTTATAAAAACTAGATGAGGGCGGGTATTCTGAATGCAGCAAATAAATTCATCAAACTTCGCTTTTAGAGAACATATATTAGTATAAAAAATAGATCAGTCGAGAAGTAATGGCATAGTAGAGGAATTATCCACGAAAATTAGAAACTATTCTTAGAGAGCCATTAACACTACTACTAACTTTCGGCCATACATTGAGGGGGGTTAAATTTGTAGCATTTTTGCCCGTCTATCTCATCCTGGCTGGAACACATCGAATTACAAATAACCCTGTATAATCTTGCCGAAGGGTAAGAGAAAGTTGTGTGCTGTGCGTCTATCACACCAGATTTTTTCACTGGTCTCCGAAAATTGTCATTTTTACTTTTTTTTTTTACTCTGGAATTTTCTACGCCTATATTGGAAGTACTTCTTTACTAATTAATGTAAACAGCATGGAAATCGTCTTCGCCTTTTGGACCTATCGATGAAAATACCGGGTGGGCCAATAGTGCGTGGACGGAAGATTGTGGGCTTATTAACCGACTTTTTTAAAGTTTCTCGATGGTGCATAATAAGGGGCCTTTAGGGCTACAAATTAAAAATAGTTTCGTTCCAATTGCACCTCATATACAGGGTGGCCCATATCAAAGTTATGTTTTTTTAAATGGAACGCCCTGTATATTATTGCATATTTGGATTCTACGGCCAATTTTAGTGTGACTTTATGTCATGTAATGTATTCTAAAACAAACCGTTTAGCCGCAAATCGGGCTTTTGTGAAAAAACTGCTGTCTGGAAAAAATTGAATATCTCGCGAACCATAAAACTTAGGGGACTGTTCTTTTGTGAGGTTACTAACCATGAAATGTACTAATGTAGGCCAGAAGGGTAACCCGGAATTATTCTTGTGTTAGGAGATATGGCTATGCCAATTTGGAAAATTTCAATCATGGATAACTTGATTATTTCAAATGGAACATGCTACTTTTTTTTATGACAAGGAACGTGAAATTTAATTAGCTTTCAGATGATATAGGAGTTCAAATAAATTATTTTAAAGGAAATTTAAATACATTTTCGAATATTAAGCATATATTTTCCATTTATTACAATTTTGTTTTGCATTTGGATTCTTTTTTTAATTGTTTTCTCCATTCGTAAGTCAAATTAATCAGATATTTTGAAATAAAAATAAAATATCCAAAGATAGATATAGACAACCTTATATCATCTGAAAGCTAATTAAATTTCACGTTCCTTGGCATAAAAAAAGTAGCATGTTCCATTTGAAATAATCAAGTTATCCATGATTGAAATTTTCCAAATTGGCATGGCCATATCTCCTAACACAAGAATAATTCAATAATATACAGGGGGTTCCATTTGAAAAAACATAACTTTGATATGGACCACCCTGTATATGAGGTGCAATTGGAACAAAAATATTTTTAATTTGTAGCCCTAAAGGCCCCTTATTAAGTACCATCGAGAAACTTTAAAAAAGTCGGTTAATGAGCCCACAATCTTCCGTCCACGCACTATTGGCCCACCCGGTATAAATGATGTGCTGAAATTGATTTTAATTTTAACTTACATCTGATATATTGGAGCCACATCTCCAGTTTAATTACGAGTATCACCTCCCGGTACCTTATCAAACAAAAGTTGTTCTAAATGATAAATAAAAATTGTGAAAATATTATTTAGATTTTTAATGAAGTACCACTTTTAAATTTTATTCAATTTCCATAAGAAAATTCTTGAGGAATTTTTCAAAAATTATTCTTTGTTTTAAATTATTAATACAGTACATATACATTTGTATATAAAATAAATGGAGTGAAGGAGAGGGGAGCTGGGAAGAGGGGGGAATTAGAAGACCGTTTATATCTATGAATATTGTTGGCACCCTCGAGAGTTTTGCTAAATAGCAAAGGCAAGTGCTTGTGGATAAATTCCTTGGGCTCTTAATCCAAATTGGCTTTATTTTCAAGTCTTCTGCTATTGAATGAATTAAGCTTTAACTTATTATTCATTTGTATTGGAATAGAATGCGGCAACTCTTGCCAAGTGTGTATCTTGTCTTTGAGTATATGAATGTAGTTTCAATGGTCTGTTTTATCTACAACGTGTCATCAGTTTGTAGAGAAATTATAAATTGACAGAGAGAAACGAATTTCATTTAAACCAAATTCATTTGGGAATGCATTGCGAGCAGGGCCGCAGCAAGAAAAACTTGCGCCCGGGGCAAAGATTATAATTTGCGCCCCCCCCCAACAAAAAAAAAATTATAGAATTTTTTTATTCTATACTTTAAGAGAAACATTTTTATTTTTAAATCATTTATTTTTTTATTATATAAAAATAATTACAAATTTATTTGCCATCCCATAACTTTGCTTTCAAGCTGATTGGAGAGAGGGCAGCCAGGGGGGTGCATTCACCAACCCTCGACCCCTGTAGCGCCGTCATAGTATCGAAAAAATGAAAATAATTATAACTAGAAATTAAAATCACTTGCACGCAAAATAATTCGTTCACCAAAGATGCCCCGTAAAAGAGCCATTGTGTCTCTTGCAGTGTGCACTGTGGCTCCATCTTGTTGGAACCATATTTGTGGATGGTTTTCCACGGCTGGCCTTAAAAAATTTTCCAACATTGTCCGATATCTGACACCATTGACGGTAACGGCGACCCCGTGTTCATTTTCAAAAAAATAAGGATAGCGTTCACCGGATTTAACCGCTGCAGACTGTTTTCTTTGGGGTTATTTGAAAGGAAAGTCTACATTAATAAGCCAAGAACCATCCAGCAATTAAAAATCAATATACGCGACGAAATAAACAACATAACACCTGAAGTATTGCGAAAGGTTATGGAAAATGTGTTGGAAAGAGCACGAATGTGCGAAGAAGGAAATGGCCACCACTTGCGAGATATTATTTTTTTATAACTAAACTAAAAATATTCCCCATTTATATACTGTATTTAAAAAAAAATGTTTAATAATTATGTATTAAATAAAAAAGTTATAAGCAATTCAAACCCCTTCGTTCATTTTGGGCCACCCTGTACAATAAACTGGCCTCGGGGCCACTTAATAATACGGCCCCCACCCTTAATTACATAGTTTATTTATTTACATACATTTATTTAAATACATAGCTTATTTATTTAAATAAAAAAGTTATTTAAAAATTTTTCAAAATTTCCTAAACATAGGGTTACCATAATTTATTGAGGCCAGCTCGGGGCAGACGACTGGGGGGGGGGTCGGGGGGGATTGGAAATTTTTTTGAAAATTAGACACTGAAATCTGCGTTTTTAGCTATCCTGAGACGTGAAAAATATTATCAAATAAGCATTGAGCTTAAAGGGCCCGGGCCCCTTCAGGAAAAAAATTTCAAGAAAATGATTTTTTTTTTATTGAAATTTTAAGGTTGGAGCCCTAAGGGCCCGGGCCCCGGAGATATAGCCCCCCCCCCCTGTCTGCGGCCCTGACAATAAATATAATCCATTCAAACTCATAATAATACACAGCTAGTTTTATAAAAATTAAAATATATTTCCTATAGGATAAAAAATTCCAAAGTCAAACTGAAAAAACGAATTTTTCTTTTAGAATAAAAAAACTAGACAAGTATTTTTTATCTAATAGTTTCTTTGTCTTGCATAAAAACTATAAAAGCACTAGTTGACTGATTTCAATAAAAAAGTTTTTTATTGAATTGAACCTCTAAGTTTCCCTCTCGGATTGAGATCTGCTCGTTTTCCGAATAAAAGTCTGGGTTTGCCTGGGAAATTGTGCAAAATTGCTTATTTAGAAAAGGGGAACTGGAATGGAGTGAAGGAGGGAGAGGGGTGGTTTTTTGCAAGTTATAAGGCGAGAGAGAGAGAAAAAAGAGCAAAAGGGCCTAACTTATTGAGTCCTCCATTTCGATTCCCCACCTCCAACTATCCAACAGTTGGGAACAAATTGAAAATTACAATGACAGAGCTCTTACAAGATTACTATCAAAATGAATATTAATTGTTTTTCACTGAATCCTATTTGATGATCAAATCAAGAATTTGATTTACCAACTGATGATGTTTAATACATGATAATAAATTATTCATTAACAATTTAAATGGCTAATGAGATCCCAATCTGAATAAGCCGGCTTTATTTTTATGAGGTTAAAAAAAAATATATATTTACATATAGCCTTTATATACGAGTATATTGGTTTTTCAATTGAATGCAAAAAATTTTGAAATTTATTTTGAGCCTTTCACTCTTTCTTCGAAATAATATTTATAACAAAGAAGTTAACATTTTTGAAAAAAGAAAAATAGAATAAAGGGTCGGACTAAGCCGAGCGCACAACTTTGCCCATCCACTATTCAAGAAAAAAATATTGCCCCCCTAAAGCCCCCTAATAGTCCTATGTTTACCAAAAGCTTTTCAGTTCTTGGCTTCTACCCCTAGTTTATGGGTGCAAAATTTCAAAACAATTGAATGAATAGTTTTTGAGTTTTCGTTGACGAAAAAAATTACCACACACACACATCATTACAAAAACTACTTAAATGGATTCAGGGGATCTCAAAACGCATTTTGGCAGCTTCAGAAAAATTTCGATTTATTTTACGATTACTATTTACATAAATTGAAAAATAAAAGTGTGAACTCAGTGAATATATATTTAATAATGATATTTTAAGTTTCACTAAGAGCCGGTTGCTTCAAATTTAATTAGCTATCCCTCTGATAAGCTAGTTGACTATGACAGAACTAAACACAGACTAATTAATAGACCTACTTTACTGATATATTTTTTAGTTTTTCTAATGATTTTAATAAATCAATCATATTTTAGATTCTCTTTAAAATTCTCATATCCTCTCCAAAATTGTTTTAGACACTCTTGTAACAGTTAACACATCGATCAATAAGTTATACACGCTTCTAATAATAAACCAATCACAAACCATAACCAATAACAAACCATCAGGACCATTCCTAACCCTTTAGGCGCCCATGCAAAAAATAAATTGGCGCCCCGGGTGGGGGACCCTTCTCCTTACCTAACCTGCCCTCAATCATTGTTTTATTTGAAAGCACAAAATGTACTCAATAACAAGTTTGCTGTGCTGTGGTCTAGTGGTTAGGGCACTCCGAGTACAAATTGATGGATCTGTGGTTCGACTCCCGGCGGCACACCCTTATTTTTTCGGGTATATGAATTAATAAATATTCGATTATATAAATAACAAGTTTGTTCGTTATAATATAGGAAAATAAATAAAAATGTAATGTAAATGTATATAGGATCGAGAAGAAAAAGAGTTGGGAAAAAAATGCATCTTTGCCAAAAATGGTAAATTGGGGTCCATAGCGGCCGAATTTCAAAAAACAAGCCCAAAATTACTTTTAGGGAGGGGGTTCATTAAGGGAAGCTTTTATGCCCAATTGCACCGCCCAATTTAAGTATGACTTAAAATTAAGTATCAACAACATGGCAACGTTGTAAATTTTAGTAATATTCTGCTGATTTATTTTTTATTTAATAATATAAGGCTTAAATGGTACTGTTATTTATTAATAGATATATATTTGGGGGTCCTGGCATCTTTATTCTCGCCATTTGGGTCTTGAAACATTATTTTATTTTCAATCAGAGAACGTGTTATCTTAGCAACGAGCGTGGTTAGCAACGGATGACGTGTTAAATTTTATACTATTTTATACTAATTAATTTTATACTATACGGATGGTGTGTTAAATTTTATACTTAACCCCCAAATATTTAAGCCCTCGATTTCGAGGGTTTAGCAATGACTTAAGTTAAAAAACAATATTGATAATATAATATTAATTAACTGATAATAATACATTTTTTTGATTAGATTTAGATTTTTCTTATAAAAAACATGAACAATATGAACTATATTTTCGAGGATGATCTATATTACATATGAGTATATTAGCTGTCTGTCCGCCCATCCGTCCGTCTGACCAACTTCCCGTTGGAATTTTGGAACGAAATTTTGCAGTCTTATAGAGCAGTGTTTTTCAAACTTTTTAAATTTACAAGTTGAAAAATTCTAGCGTCCCCTTGGTCCATAGACAGACAAAAAGTTTGTAAATCGCAAATCTTAATCAAAAGACTATGAAAATTATATGATTTTCTCTATTTTGCTACCTATTTTCGTTCTCTCTGAAAGTGTGTTTTTATTGTAGTGTAGAACTTTGCCTTTTTCCTTTTGCCTCCTACCCCCCGAGTGAGACTTTGCCACCCCCCTAGGAGGAGCGACCCACAGATTGAAAAACACTGTTATAGAGTGGCAGCTCGTTATTAATATTTATATATAGTAGGCCTATATATAATATTGTTTGTGTCTTTACTCTTCCTGTGTTAGTATTTTGCTTATACACTGCGCGATACTCCATGTCATCGTATTATATTTACTTAGGGTATATACGTTTTTCACTCAAAAAAAATATATATAAAATTGTTATTAATTAATCACAAATCATGAAAATTAATATTTTGTTTCGCATTTTCTCATTTTCTGAAATTAATATTTATAAACAATATGTATTTAATTGAGTTTATGATTATTAAAACGAAAAAATTATTAAATTAAAAATAAATCACCAGAATATCACTAAATTTACAACGTTGCCAGGTTGTTGATACTTATTTTTAAGTCATACTTAAATTGGGCGGTGCAATTGGGCATTAGTGTAGAAAGCATATTGATATCTCGTGAGCGCCAAAAGTGCCTGATCTCGATGCCTTGAGCTTAGGCAGCCAAAATGCACAGCGGTCGGAAGAGTTGCGTTAAAAGTAGCTTCGCCCCTTCAGTTGCATTAAAAGAGATTATTTATTTATTTTAAAAATATTTATGAATTCTAAAATATTTTTATACTATAAATGAAATAAAATTAAAACTTTTTTCTCATATTTTGTTATAATTTAGTTATGAAATTTTTTTTTAATCTCTGAAGAAATTAATTAGTGCTAAAATTTGAATTGAAGCTTTAATTAATTAATTTATTTATTTCCAATTTACGGACACTTTTGTCCATTATATAAATACATTTTGTGTGGTTTACTTTTAATATATTGCTTTATATAATATATATAACATATATAATTATTATCATTAGTATTTTATTACATTATTATTACCATATTATTCATATTTGAGGACATTTATTCTCATTGCATTATTTATCTCATAGGTTATGAGGTCTCTACCATCCAAGTTGTTGATAGATTCACAAATTCTCATTATGGGCTTATTTCGGGTGTAGGAATTTTCATAGTTAGCTATACTGAATAATGATGCTTGTCTAGATGGTCTAGTGGGAACCCGAAAGCACAATTCATTCAGAAGATCAGGGCTGTCAGTATCTCCTAAAGCCTAAGGACTCTAAAACCCTGCGGCCTCTTAAAGTCAACGGCTTCTAAAAGTTCGAGGCCTCAAAAAGCCAGCGGCCTCTCAGCCCCAAAAAGCCAGCGGCCTCTCAGCCTCAAAAAGCCAGCGGCCTCTCAGCCCCAAAAAGCCAGCGGCCTCTCAGCCTCAAAAAGCCAGCGGCCTCTCAGCCCCAAAAAGCCAGCGGCCTCTCAGCCCCAAAAAGCCAGCGGCCTCTCAGCCCCAAAAAGCCAGCGGCCTCTCAGCCCCAAAAAGCCAGCGGCCTCTCAGCCTCAAAAAGCCAGCGGCCTCTCGGGAAATTCCCGATTCTCCCGACCGGCCAATCCGGCGCTGCTTATAACCTTCTTCAAAACCTGAATTAAAAAATAACAGAGGCATTATTCATACAATGAGATAGCATTTTTTAAGTTTTCTTTTACCTCTTGTATCTTCATTATGTACATATTGTTAGCCAATTTATAGACACATTAAATAACATACAGTATTTTTATTTGTGTTTTTTTAATTAAATTTTAAGTTTCCTTAAATTCAATCTGAAAGTTTGTTAAAATTTAAAAATTTTTTTTATCAAATTATTGACAGGTCAATTTTTTGTAAAATGTTATTCTACTTACATTGAATTTTCAGATTTAACAAATATTAAATATAATAAATACGAGTTATTATAATAAATCTTATAAAACCTCCCTTTTTTTCGAAACATAAATCACAGTAGAACAGAAATTTTCTTTTTTTTTATTTTATTTTAGGTTAAGGTTAGTTTGACTACAAGAGTTTACTATAAGAGTGTATACAGGTACTCTTATAGTAAACAAACAGCCTTTTTTAATCTTATTTATTTCCATCTTTGAATTTAATTAACATTAAAATGGTGTCATACAAATGTGTATATATATGTATAAAAAGGTTAGTTAGTATTGTTTCCTTATCGAATCTCTCTCTCTCTCCAAGAGCTACATTTAATGAATGAGCCAGAAACAGATCCTTTGCTTGGAGTCCTAATCCCAGGCCTTTATCCTTTAGCAGCGTTAGCGAATTTCATTTTGACTTGATTGCATAACCTTGTCGTCACCTGCCGTGGATGGAGGGTGGGAAATCTCCGAAAAGTAGGGATCTTCGCTTGTCTGGTCCTAGGGAAATTAAATCCGCGATAGAAATGCGCTTAGCTTATTTCAAGTACTCAAGTACCATCGCAGCAAGAGGTCGAGTTATCGTCTAATCTAACAAGCCATTTCCTTGCTGAGTAGAAATGTTCATTAACGATGCCCAACTAATATCACTTTCATATTTATTATAATTACCAAATAAAATCCTGTATCCCTTTTTTTTATGTATTTTTTGGCTTTTACCAAACACGGAATGTCGTGTCTGATTTGTGATGCTTTATTTTTTTATAATTGTTTTATCAAGAGACAGTTTTTGTTGTTTTCTGTAAAATACAACGAAGAAAATTATCATTGAATATACTTATATAATAGATAGGTTTGTGACAAATAAATCTTCCATTATTTAAGAAAATATTACATTAAAATTGTACAATCCCACATTTAATCGTGAATATTTATGACTTAAAATAAAAGCGTGGGGCACTTCGAAGTGATTCCGAGGCTCTAAGATTATACAATTTCTTAAGCTATCAATGTGTGCCCCACGCTTTTATTTTAAGTAATAAATATTCAACAATTTTAACAAGAACAATTATTATTATCATTATTATTATTATTTATTACAGTGTTTGAGGATTTGCTCATTACAAGGATTCCGTGTTTTCCTTTTTCCTCTTATTTACAAATAAAAAAAATCCTATTTTTGTACATTTCTCATCATAACATTTATATTTTTTTCCTAAATTAATAAATACGAGTCTGAGCTATTTACATCAAAGTTATTTTATTTACAAAGAGTGAGTGCCTCCTTAACTTTCCACAGATTGTATTAGTATTTTCCTCTTGAGTTGGCTGTTTCATCTAGACTAGTTCTTGCGTGCGATATTATTGTGTGACCAGTCATATCTTGGTCCAGTTGATTTCCTCCGTCTCTGTGAAAATCCCTCAAATTCAAGATCATTTTCAAGTCTATTTTATTGAAGTTTCATGGAGATTGTTCAGATGGACGTTTATATATTCATCCTTCAGCGGGAAATAGAATGTTTCCAGAATATAGGTGAAGTTCAGACTAATTGTTTTTGCAAGGATCCATGAGCTAAATGTTTCTATAATATTCTCTTTGTATGATTTCTTTACTAGTGACAGGACTAATTTAGTCCTCCACTCCCTCTAACTCTTGTCTTGTCCTTCACCGCCGGTGAGAAGAAGATTTGTAGTTTTCTCTTGAAGTGTTTGTCTTTGGCTCATCTATCAACCATGTTTCGTAAACCCACAATATATCAATTGGATGTTCAATTCCGAAGTCAAGAGACATGTCCGATTTCAGAAAATTGTTAAGGCCCTGGCAGTTCCATATAAAAGTCTTCATATCTGAACCCTGTCCGGTAAGTCTTTTTTAAAGTGTCCATTTGAAGGCACCTCCCTAAGAAACTCCTCGTCATTTTCCATAGCCAATTCATATAATCCATCCTGTATTATAATTAGGGTTCGACCGAAACAAGATTTTCTGCCCAAACCGAAACCGAATATTCGGCCTCAATCTTAGTTTCGGCCGAAAACGTAACCGAAACCGAAACTTGTATTTCCTATAAAAAATTATTATTATTTTACCTTTTTTTTTTTTTTGAAATTTTTTTCCGCCCTGCTGAAAATTTTTTTTCCTTCCCGTGAAAATAATTTTAGCTTTTTTTTTTTTAGGGAGACTAAATTTTTCCGCACCATTAGTAATAACTCTTAACAAGGGCGGATCCAGAGGTGTTTCTCGAGGGGGGTAATCTGGTGTGACTCGTCGCACAGCACACAATTTTTTCTTAATTTCGGCAATTTAAAGGCGCATTCTGTACTTGTTGGCCAAAATATAAATACAAATCAAATTTTTAAGTATTAATTTTTAAAATTTTACATTAAAAATACATTTTTTTCAAAAAAAAGGTATTTTTTTCAAATCTCGGGGGGGGTATAATTACCCCCTTTACCCCCCCCCCTGTATCCGCCCTTGACTCTTAATAAGTAATAAAATATTCCAAATCATTGAGAGTTTGATTACTCAATTTGTAAACAATGCACTTAGTCTGGAACCTAAATTTTGCCCTCCTCTCAAAAGTAATAAAAACATCGCTAATGGCCCTATCCAATCCATTGCAACTTTAGGAAACATTTTCCAATTTGGCAATTTTGAAGTGAAGGATAGGAACATCATTAGAAATAAAACTGCCAACATCCTACACAATTTCAATAACAACAGTGTGTCACATCGGCCACATTTGTCCTCCTCCGCTGCCGTGAATATTTCTAAAACGTTAAAATTTAAAAAATGTAATCCACATGTAATTTTTCTTCAATCAGATTAATCTAAAGTAGCTGTTATCACTACTCGTGATCCTTATATAGCGGACATGGACAAAATTGTGTCTGATGAAAGTACATACAAACCAATTAGTCACAATGTTATACCCAAATTGGAAGAGAGGGTAAATAAGTTTATAATTGAATGCCAACAGGATGATAATTTTGACAAACCAACAGCTGGGAAATTAATTAGCAAGAATTCTCAAAACGCTCGTATGTATGGTCTTGTTAAGATACATAAGGGCAATTATCCAAATCATCCTCTTAGGCCTGTTATTACAACAATAGGTTACCCTAACACTAAATTATCTAAATATCTAAGTGACGTTTTAAAAAATTTAACATCTGAAGACATGTTTGGGGTATCTAATTCAATCAAAGTCAAAAATAGAATTAAAACCATTAAAATTCCTGAGAACCAATGTTTGGTCTGAAATATGAGTTTTCTATACACATATTTATTATATGTGTTAAAAATGGCAATATATAAGGCATGCATAATTGAATCATAGTAATATTAATTTTGTCTCTACCATAAGCTTTCGATTTTATGCTAATGACAATTTTATAGATTTCCTCTTCATCTACATTTACAAATTCTAAAGATTCATTAATATTATTCATTTTGTAATTTTTGTAGTAATTAATTAAATTCGAGTCTATCTTACCACTATTTTTTGCTGAATTGATAAAAAATTTATTTATAGCATCAGCATTAGACAAATTTTGAGGGATCCTATTCTCTCTACTACGGCATATGTTAAGCTTTTTAAGCTCATTCCATTGCTCTTTGTTACTTGAATGTTTGAATTTATTATTAAAATATATTTTTTTACTAGAGCGAACCGCGTTAGTAACAAGATTTTTTAACTTTTTATATTTTTTAAAGTCGTGCTTAAATGAGTAATTTTATATGTTTTTAATTACTTATTTTTTAGTTTTATTAAATCTTTAATATAATCCGTAAGCCATGGAGCATATTTGATATTGTGACTTAACTGAAACTCTCTCATAGGCGCATGGGCATCGAACAACTCTAAAATTGGATTATTCAAAAATTTAATTTTATCATCTATATTAGACATGTAAAAAATTTTGTGTAGAGGCAATCTATTTAAATCATTAAAAAAGTTTGAAAGTTTTATTGTATTAAAGGGCCTATAAATAAAATTTTCGGGGACAGGCAGAGAACCTTTGAAATTAATTATGCAGAAAATCAATAAGTGATCCGAGACTTGAGGATCGCACGTCCCACACTCCAGAATATCATCAATATTAGTAAAAATCAAATCTAAAAGTGATAATGATTTGTCAGTTATACGGGTTGGCTCGGAAACTAGTTGTTTCAATTTGAATGTGTTAGCAATATTAGTGAGAGTGGCACTCGCATCCATGCCACTGTCTAGCATGTTTATATTAAAGTCTCCAGCACATACAATATTAGTAGAGAAAAAAGATAAAAAAATGGAAAAAAGTGCTTAAAAAGCATAAAAAAACTTGAATAAAAAGTTGTTAAATAAGCATAAAAGTTGAAAAAAGCATCTCATAAGCAATTTTTACTCATACCAATGGCGTATACAAATTTTTTTTTAAAGAAACTAAATTTATTCCGCCCCGCCCTGCGAAAAATTTTGTTTTCACGGAACCAAATTTTTCACTCTGCGGAAAAAATTTTTTTTACAGGGCTATATTTTTTCGCACTGCGGGGTTTTTGGAAATTTTTTTTTGGGGCGGGGCCCCCTCCCTCCCCCCTTTATATACGTCCCTCCCTGGTGTATGTGAATGGGAAAAAAGTGTATTTTTTAATAAAAAAAAAAAAAAAAATTATAAATATTCGTAAAATAAGTTCAAATAAGCACGAAAGGGAAAAAAAGCATGAAAACTCAAAAAAGCAAAAAAAGCATAAAAAATGCAATCTCAATACACTTAGTTTTTCCTAATTCGTGTAGAAATTAAATATCTAATGACTGCTATAAAATTGAGCAATAAGCATTTTGCATAAAATCTCTCAAATATTAGTATAGGAGAGATACATAAGAGAGAGAGCATTTTCAAAACTATCAAAAAACAAATTGTAATTTGACCCAGGGGGCCTGTATACAACAATGATCAACAAATTGTGAGAAATTTGATAAAAGCGATCTAGTGTTAATATGCGCAATACTGAAGGCCATGTTTCACTCCTCAAGACCAGTCATGTACATTCAAATTTAAATAAGAGAAAAAGAAACAATACAATATTAAACTAAATTAAACAAATATTAAGACAATCAAAATAAAAGTGGGGGGGGAGGGAGGGGGATTAATCGATAGAACCAATAAAATGAGCGCTAGTTTTATTCAAAGCGCTCACAGACATCCAGTTCATATGGCACTGAATAAGTGTTTAATCTAAATCAAAACGTTAGATTCCTCCTTCAACGAAAACTAAAAATTATTTATTCATTCTTCTCTTTTTCTCAAGTCTAATTACAGAGCACTGAGTTAATGTTTATTGAATAATACTGAGTTAATAATTTATAAAATAACAAGATAATTCATGAAATTAATTGAGATCTATATATCTCATTATGATTTGTACATTGAAGACAATTATCACTTTAAAATTCTTCACTCAGTTCCCATTTTAAATTAATAATTAATATTTATAGAATAAATATATTTCCCATAAAAATTCAAAATTATATGTAAGCTTATTATCAGCTACTTATACATATACTAGCCGCAAGGTTCGCCTTCGGCGAACCTTGCGCTAGCCAGGGGGCTTCGCCCCCTGGACTCCCAAGCTCGCCTACCGGCGAGCTTTGCTCGCCTTCGGCGAGCAATTGCCCGCCTTCGGCGGGCAAGTTTCTTGCACGGCCATCGTTGAAACCCTGAAATTCCCGGAGCGTAAACCTTCTTAATTGGTGGCCAACCCTCAACATCGATGCCTCGTTTCTTCTTTAGCGCAAAAAACAAACTGATATCTCTATCCGTTTAAAAGTCATTATAAAATTAAAAAAAAAAAACTCCAAAATGAGAATTCAGTGCTTTTAAAATTAGAATTTGAAGCTTCGTAAATAAGGCCAAGGCAATAAATGTAATGTATCAGACAAATTATAACTTTTTTGGAATTAATAAAAAAAAAAAAAGTTGAGATTTAGGTAAATTGAAAAATCCTAAATTTCGTAAAAATGGGGAAGGGAGGGTGGTTCGGTTAAAACCACAGGTTAAAACTAAAACCGGTTACACCAGATTTTTTGTTTCAGGATATTTTTTCTTTTTTATTTAATTTAAATACTAAGGCCCGAGGTCACTAAATAACTTTACATCCCTTGAAAGATATTTATTCAAGAAACTTAAATCGAAAAAATCATGTTGATGTATTATTTAAATTGATATCTATTATCGTTTAAAACATAGTTTCTCAAACTTATTTTGCTGACTGTCCCTTTTTTTAAATTTTTTTAATTTTTTATTTTCACATCTGTAAACGAAGATTTACTTCAATTACAGAAAGAGAGAGGAGAGATTGGCAATGTTTGAAAATTTTCACGGCAAGTGGGATCTGAATTGGGTGGGCAACTCTAGATTCGTAACCCGCAGTTGATCCGATTAGACATGAGTCTCCTATAGTTTTAGTAATCTTCAAAAGACATAAATTTATGACATAACTAATGAGAAAATTAAAGGAATTTTTTCGATTTTAAGGAGTTTGATAATATCAGGTTCTATTTGAGTAAAATACAACGAAAAGTCGCCGCGTTCAGTAACTTGAAGCCAATTTATCTTTTAAGTTATCAACATTTCTACAATACTATATAAATCCACGTGATAAAAATGAATGCAATACCTGTAATAACAAAAATTACACGATATTAATTTTTAATTTACTTTAGTACGTGATTAGCGAGTATTTTTTTTTTTATCTCCCCACGCGATTTATGCACCATCTCAATGCCACATAATTTTCTCTTCGTCATGTACGGCCCCCTGAAAGTCTGAAACGCACTCAGGAGGGAGGGGCGTTATCGCCTATGTTGAGAGCCTATGGTTTAAAAGATGTTAAAGTAAATATAATAGTATTATTCTAAAATTTTATAAAATTTAAATTTCTTCAAAAAAAATTATTAAATCTCACAAATAGATTATGTGTATTAAAATTATATAAATTCTAATAATCTATATATATAAAAATGAAATGGGAAAAATGTATGTATGTATGTAAATATGTATGTATATGTTCTATAGAAATCCACAATTTTCAATGAATCCATTTGAAATTAAGTACACATGTAGTACATGGACCAGGGAGTAACGTAGTAATAATTTGAATCTCTTCAATATTTTGGAAAATTAATTATAATCAAATTTCTTCAATATGGGAACACAAAATCAACAAGTTGGCTAGGTGAAATTAGAGAGCGTCCTATGTGCTCTGAGAACCAGCTTCCTACCTGACTATGGGCTGGGGGTGGGGGCTATGCAGCAGTTGAAAAACGAAGAGAGGACTCAGGTGACTGACCCTTTAAACAGTCATAAACAGACCCTTTTGTGCTGTGCCCAATCGGTCAAAGTGGTTTCATGTGTCGATTGACTATAAGATACTTCCTTAACATCTTAACACTTGCATTGCAACAAGAAATATTCCAAATCGGGAATAAACTTGCTCGCCGAAGGCTAGGCGGAAAGCCCGCCGAAGGCGGGCTTTGCGACTAGTATTAAATAAAATAGGGGTTTTAATTTGTTTTGGCGGGTGGGAGGATAGAGGTGGGGCCATGAATTTCGAAAATTCGCTTCTTAAATGACGCCTACGCAATAAAAGTAATCTACATGCCAAATTTCAACTTTATAGGTATTATAGTTTAGGCTGGGCGTTGTCATCACTTAGTAAGTAAGTTAGTCACAAGTCTCTTTATATATATAGAGATGGAGAAGAGAAGAAAAGTGTTAGGAAAAAAATGCATTTTTTACAAAAATGATGAATTGTGGTACTTAGCGACCGAATTTCAAAAAACAACCCCAAAATTAATTTTATGAGATGGGGGGGGGGATAGGGGGGGGAGCTTTAGCGTAGAAAGCATATTGATATCTCATTTCAGTTAAAAGTTGAAAAATCCGAATTTTTCACAAAGATAGAGATTTGGGGTACTTAGGGGCCGAATTTCAAAAAACCCTGAAACAACGAATTTAGATATTTATCCAAAGAAGGTTTTAGCGAAGAAACCAAATTGATATCTTTTTTGGTTTAGAAATTATTGTAAAGTCAACATTTTACCCATAAATGACCATTTGGGGCCCTTAAAATTGGAATTTCGAAAATTCGCTTCTTAAATGACGCCTACGCAATAAAAGTAATCTACATGCCAAATTTCAACTTTATAGGTATTATAGTTTAGGCTGGGCGTTGTCATCACTTAGTAAGTAAGTTAGTCACAAGTCTCTTTATATATATAGAGATTATTTTTATTTAATTATTTATTTTGGGAAAGTTTTAAAACGAAATATTAAATAAAATAACTTAAAAAAACAGAAAGTTGATACAGTTTTAGTAGCCTATTTGGAATTTAAAAAATTTGAAACTTATATAGTGTATTTTATATTAATATGCCTACTACCCGTAATTGTTTTATTTATTCATATAACTTTTTTCTTTTTTCTTTTTTTCTTTTTTTAAGTCTACATCAACCCTAAATATCGCCGAGATCAGACTCGTCGAGAATCCGGAGAACACTCCCATCTGCTTTCCTGACGTATATAGCGCCATTCAGACTCCAGGCAGCATTCCTCGGTAGCTTTCTCGAAGCAGCTTCCAGTAGTTTCAGTCGGCGCTTCGTTAGGTCTTCTTTAATTTGAATCCCTGTAGATTTTAGTAACTTGCGGCTTTTTATTACCAGCGAGTAGGGCTGGACGTTAAACCGGTTTACCGGTAAAAACCGGTAAAAATTTTTTACCGAAAACGCGGTAACGAACCTCTAATTCGGTAAAAACCGTTTTTTTTTTCGAAAGTCGGTAAAAACCTATTTTTTCGGACGGTAAAAAATTTTGGTTTCGCGAGAAAAAATGTTCCGCGGCGGCAAACTTTGGTTCCACGACGGCAAATTCCGGTTCCGCGGGCGGCAAAAAAATTGGCGTCTTTAAGCGGTAAAAAAATTGGCGTCTCTAAAAAAAAGGTAAAATATTTTTTCGGACGGGGAAAAATTTTGGTTCCGCGAAAAAAAATGGGAAAAATTTTGGTTCCGCGAAAAAAAATGTTCCGCGGCGGCAAATTTCTGTTCCGCGGGCGGCAAAAAAATTGGCGTCTCTAAAAAAAAGGTAAAATATTTTTTCGGACGGGAAAAAATTTAGGTTCCGCGAAAAAAAAATGTTCCGCGGCGGCAAACTTTGGTTCCGCGGGCGGTAAAAAATTTTTACCGACTTTCGAGAAAAACCGGTTTTTTTTCATTATCGAGGTCGGTAATGAAAATCCATTACCGTCCAGCCCTACCAGCGAGCGTTCAAAATCGGATTGAAATCTCACAAGAATTGCAGGATGACTCCCTCTGGGATTTCTTGAAGCCACACGATGACATTTTTGAATGTGTGAATTGTTTATTATGAGCTTCATGTTTTCATTAAAAATTTTCAAGACCTTCTTGCGAACATCCCCGGGGTCTTCTTTTCCATCAGAGGCCACACCAAATATTCGGATATTTTGAGATCTTGAAGATTGCTCCTGTTCATCAATGGCCTTTTCCATTTCATTTTTAAATTTCTGTAGTTCATCAACTTCTTTACGAAGGCCATCAATTTCTTTTTGGTATTTTTCTTCAAATTTTTTTTCCAGGTTTAGGGTAATTTTTTCAACAATATTTTGTAAGATCTGGTCGTTGAAAATACCTTTAATTTTTTCTATATCTGTAGCTGTCAATCCCATGTTATTCGATTAGAAGGGCACAATATGTTCAAAAAGAAAAAAAAAAAAAAGAAAAAAATGTAAAGGAGCAATATAGAAAATTTTTTCAGAATATGTTGGCCAAACGGGCAGAAAACTATCTATATGCATGTATGAACATGATTACAGTTTGAGAAAAGGCAAGAGGTCGACGGCTCTGAGCATACATTGCGTTGATAATGGCCACACATTCGATTTGGATAAAGTGGAAATACTGTCGTTTGAGCCTAATTACAACAAAAGAACAACATCAGAGAAGTGCTACATCAAATTATTTGGTGACCGGGCAATCAACTTCCATACGGATTGTGAAGGATTGAGCGGCATATATGATGGGGTTATTAGTGACCTGGCCTCCAGATGTGCTGAAGACGTGTAGGAGTTTTTCGAAATGTTGTGAAATATTCATTTGATTCCCTACCGTACTCTTGGCTCGATCTCACATATTCAAGGGGGTTTTTTATAAAGGAATTTTTGAGGGGAAAATACATTTTGTTTTTTAAAATTTGTATATATCTATGTAAAATTTGCCTTTATTTTACTTGATAAAAGGCTTTCTTCTTTCAACATTTCGTTCTAATTTAAATAGCATTGACCAGATTTAAGATTAAATTTTAATTATAGAAATATTTTAAGAAATGTTGAAAGAAATATATTTATAATCGAGACGCTTTTACAGTTTTTAACATTCTCACTGAACAAGTCTATTATGTATTTCTTATGTAGGAAAGACTGATGAGAAAATAAAGTTTTCTCGAAACGTCTCGTTAATTGTATAAAATCGGAGGCTTTAATTTTTGGCTGCTCCTGCTTCCTTCGTTGTATAGAAATTATTTTAAATTAAATATTTACTACCTTTTTCTAGGAATGTTCATTAAATATGTTTTTTGTTTCAATCACATACCATCGTGAACATGTTTTTGCTAAATAACAGGCTCTTGTCCCGCTTCTTGCGAGAGAGAATACTGTAGCTAGTAGAGCTTAAGAAAAGGGCCCCACAGCGGCAAAATCATACATGTAGCTCACAAAAACACCATAAAAATTCAAGGAAAAAGTAGGAGCGAAACACATACGTGGCCACTCGAGAAAGTACCTCTCACGGAATCCAACAACAAGAACAATTAAATTAAATTATTTCTTAAAAGAAAACTGGATTTGTACGAGAAATTGATTAATCTATTTTACTACTACGAATCTCTAAACTTCCAGATTAAAATAGATCTCTCTTTTTAGTTCAATTTAAATAAAAGCATTTCTTTTTTTAAGTTTTTTTTTTAATTATATTTTTAATTATTTAGGCCACTCCTACTCCTATCAATATAAAAAAAATTTAATGAGGTATTTTTTTTTTTAAATCTAATTAAGATTATCTAGTCTCTCTCTATCTTTCTTTCCCTTTATTCTCTATAGTTTCATATTTTCTTTAGGAGAAATATATTTTCTTGGCAATAAATTGTATCTTCAATTTTGAAAATAGCTGATGTATTTATCATTGTGTTGGTGTTACTCCAAGTAGTTTCGCCGCTTTTGCTAGAGTGTATATAGTCGAATAGATGGATAGATAGGTACTCCCACACCACCCTTAGAAGTTACTATACAGATCTCGAGAAATAAGAGCCTAAGAGAGTGGAACAGAAAAACGTGCTTTGAATTTGCGATATTTTTTCCAATAGGTGTGAGTTGGGAAGGGGTGGGGAAGGGGGTCAGAGGCCAAAGACCAAAAAGGCGAGAGGCGTCTCAATGAGTTGGTCCTTTGATTCGGATAAACAAACGAATCCGGGGTTCGATTCCAGCTGGCGCCTAATGTATCCAATCGATTAGTCATTGACACCGAAATATCTCCTTAGTTTCAAATCTCATTAGAACATTCCTTTCATCATTTAAATCAACATTGAGAATTAGATAGTTTTTCTATGTTTAATAAGAGGGTAGAAATGAGAGATGCAGTCAAGGTCATTTCTTTATACGTTTAATTCACACAGCTGACGTTTCGGTTACGTGTTTGAACCATCCTCAGAACTGGCGAAAAGTCATTATGAAAGTGTCATAGTGAATTTTATAGATTGTTGAACAACTCTTATATAATAAATATATATATCGATTCATTTATGTACGTGGTAATCGCATACTGTGTATATATTTATTATATGAGTTGTTCAACAATATTAAGTCATAAAATTTTATATTAAATGTTCTTCAATAAAATTATTATAAATATTTTTTTGCTTTTAATTAATGAATATCGACAACGAATAACAAATGTCTGGATATATTGAATATATTTTTAATTATTATAATTGAATTAATGATATTTGATTTAATTAATTTAATATACTCTCAATTTTGTATTTATATAAAAATTCATTTTATAAATTCGAATATTGAAATAATTATATTATTATTATTATTATTATCATTTTCTTTTTTTTATTAATTTTATTTATTTATTAAACTCTTTTATTCAACATTCCCTTTCTGTCTATATAGCATCTTGCAATTTTTGAAACACTACCTTATGAAATAAAGATCTATATGGGTTATTCCATGCCAAATCGACGAATTTTTTCCTGATCCCCGCGGATTTCGCTGAAAATTTTCTATCTTTTTTTCTCCCCTTAACACTCCCCTTAGACATTTTTGAGAATTTTTTCAAATTTCTTTACCCAACTAAAACAAAGTTAAGGATTTTTGAAAAAAATTGCTCTTTTTTTCAAATAACTATAACTTATTTTAAAATTGATATTTCGGAACCCCGCAAGGCAAAGTTTTATAAACTTTTGTTTTTTAATGTAGTTTTTAGAAAAAAACACAAAAATTATTTTAGAAGCCCGGATATATGAAATATTTTAGTTTTTTTGAAATAACCATAATTTTAGTCCGACCATTTTTTTTTTTAACTCAAAAAAACTTCAACTAATTCTACAATTATCCCCGCTAATTTCAAGATGTGCCGACGATCGCTTCTAATTTTTTTTTTGGTCATAAAAAAATTTTTCTTGAAATATGGTTTATTTTATGTAACTTTTTAATGAAATTTTTCCATCTTTCTCGTGAAACTAAAAATTGTTTTTTTTTTCAGTAAAATACAAGACTGAAAAAAAAACAATTTTTAGTTAGATAATGACTTAAAATTTTCGAATAAAATATCTTTTTTCAACTTCTAAAGTTTCACGAGAAAGCTGAAAAAATTTCATAAAAAAGTTAAGTAAAATAAGCCAAATTCCAAGAAAAATTTTTTTATAACCAAAAAAAAAAAAATAGAAGCCATCGTCGGCACATTTTGAAATTAACGGGGATAATTGTAGAATTAGTTGAAGTTTTTTTTGAGTTAAAAAAAAAAAAAAAAAAATGGTCAGACTAAAATTGTTTTTTTTTCAAATTAACCGAAATATTTCATATATCCGGCTTCTAAAATAATTTTTGTATTTCTTTCTGAAAACTATATTAAAAAACAAAAGTTTTATAGCCGGTTCCGAAATATCAATTTTAAAATAAGTTTTAGTTATTTGAAAAAAAAGAGCAGCATTTTTCAAAAATCCTTAACTTTGTTTTAGTTGGGTAAAAAAATTTGAAAAAATTCTCAAAAATGCCTTTTAAGGGGAGAAAAAAGATGCACTTGCATTTTAAATGTTGACTGCTTGAAATAAACTATGGTTATTTTTCAAAATTTTAATCTCATATTTGGACATTTTATACACAATATAGAATCGTAAATAAATACATAATTTCATAAGAATTGGAAAAACTGATGTACTTTTTCAGTTTTTTTCGATTTTCTCAAAATTCCCTCCAAGGATTTTTTTTAAAATTCATAAATCAACTATGTTTTAGATTCTCTTTAAAATGTATATTCTCATTTTGCCGTTGAAATCTTCTGAAGACCACTTTACTCTTGTTCTTCATAGGAAAGATAGAAATGGTTGCCATGGTAACCGAATTTAAATCTTTTTCTTTTTTATTAGATTAAAAATCAATTATTATTTAAATTTCCATTTATTTTATTTTATTTCTGTCTTTAATTGTTTCGGAGAAAACATATATATCTCTCTCTCTCTCACTTGCAAACATTATCGTCTGTCTCTCCGCCTTCTCTCATAGGCCTAATGTTAATTTCCTATAGGGATTTGTATGTTAATTTCGATTCAAAAGGGGGTCCCCTTTGGAACTTTTTAGGTATTTAAAATTTTTTTTTCCAATTCTTATGAAATTTTGTATTTATTTACGAATCTATATTGTGTATAAAATGTCCACATATGAGATTAAAATTTTGAAAAATAACCATAGTTTATTTCAAGCAGTCAACATTTAAAATGCAAGTTTGAAACTAAGGTGCTATGGGAAACTAAATATATCTCGACACAAAAAATCTGGTGTGACCAGCACGGTTCACAACTTTCTCTTACCGAAGGGTAAGAGAAAGTTGTGTGCTGTGCGCCAGTCACACCAGATTTTTTATTTGGAAGTTCAAATAGGTATGAGAAAAAAATTGCATCTACTTTAATGCATTGACCTTTCAGACAATTCATGCCTTTAATAAAAAGATTTAAAGTGAAATTCATTAAGTAAGCTTATAATGAATTAGAACAAAAAATTTAATAATTGATTCCTTAAATGAATCATTCATATGTTTTTAGTTTAGGATTAATACAATCTTAATACATTAATGTGCTTTTATTAAATATATATATATATATATATATATATATATATATATATATATATATAATTTAATGTAATTAGGTTATGCGATCATTGAGATTATTCTTTTTTTAAATAATTTAACTTTTTCAAAATTGAGATAAAAAAGTTTGATTCAAGTTTTTCAAAAAAATATTAAAATTATTTGATTCAAGCTTGAACGAGATTTTTGTATTATTTGCAATTGTATACAGAAAATAATTAAATTCGTTACTTGTATTATGATGGGATCCCACCGTCACTCGACACTGTTAAGGTCCACTGGGGTGTTGGATCTTCAGTTGAGGATGAGTAGTGATGTCGCCAGAATGTCCATCCGGATGTGGCTTCTCTCGCTCTCTCGACTTCAAGGTCAAGCCGCCATCTTGCCGTTCAGAATTTGGTTGGCAAAATTAGAAATTGGTTTGTTTTTATATATATATATAAAGATTAAAAATTTGTTAAATTACTTTACATGATTAATTATGCAAAGAATTAGAAATATATAAATATTAACTAAACTAAAAACATTTTCTCTAAATATTTTGAAGAGATACAGGGATCATGTCTCTAAAAGGACATAGAGCCTGATATCTCTGCATACTCATTAGATTATTTTTTCGAATGCACGTTTTAAATTGAAATAAAACTTTTTGGTAGAGAAAAATAGTATATCGATGCTCAAGAGCCATTGCAAAGTAAAAAAAAAAAAAAATACAAGCAAAGCCGGAAAATGCCCGGAGCAGCGTAATTTCCAAAGCGTTTCACGCTTTAACTGTCCATTGACCTGCAACCCACTCACCATTTCCTCCCCTGAAGGGCACAAAATACCTGACAATATTAGATATAGTTAATTGATTTTGGGTAGCTGCTATACCAATCATATTTGATTTTGAAATACCTTCAAAAAAGTAGTATAGAGGGGATAAAAAAAAGAAAAAAAAATGTAGAACATAAAGTCAAAAGAGCTCAGGGGTGCCCGCCCTTTAGTCTTTATTAAATTACGAAACAAATGGATAGAGGAAATTTTACGTGAACAAAATAGGAGGTGTAGTGCATCCAAATAAACTTTGGCTAGAATTCGACGTTATAAGAAAAAAAAGAGAGGAAGAGAGAGAAAAAAAACTTTCTATTTGATAATAAAGAAATTTCGAAATGATAAAAAATTCATATAGCTTTTGAAGATGAAGACCTGGCCGGAAATTTATCACTCCATTTTATGATTAATAAAAATATAAATTCGAGGGGCCTTTAGCCATTTAAGAAAATGACTTTAACGCCGATATTTTTTAGAATAGAAGGAAATTTGGAAAAAAAAATTATCGTTTTATTTTTTACTTTCTTACGCAGTATAGAAATTTTTCATATTATAAGTTCTGAGAATGGTAATCTCATCAATCGACCCTTTATTGGTAAACATTCCACATTTCGACTACTTCAATAGAAAGTGAGGTAAATCAGGGCCGGATCTATATATGGGCTTTATGGGCTGCAGTCCAGGGCCTCGGGATATAAAGGGCTAAAGAGCTACCAATCTATCCTGGGCCCAAAATTTATAAAAATATAGAATTGAATAAACGCGTAGCATAAACTAAAGCAGAAAAAATATCTAGAGTCGCGGAGCAAAGAAAAAAGCATAAGAAAGTAAAGAAACTCTTAATACTACCATTTAGATCACGGGTGAGCAACCTTTTTAATCAACGGGCCAATTTAAATTTTAAAATTTTTTGGCGGGCCACACATAAAGTTCATATACAAATTTCAATGGAAAATAAAAACAAACAAGAAAAGAACAGACAAACGAATTTACTTGAACTTTTAATGAGAAATTTGGCGCTGTTTTTTCGATAACAAGCTGATCAATAGGGCTCGGATTTATAGGCACTGGAAATCTTTAAAATAGGCACGGGCCTAAGCAATAAAAATTATTAAAATAGGCATTTAAAAAGGCACTTATAAGGCATTATTTAAGAAATAATATAAAAAAATTTTAAAAATTGATGTCTTATTTTTGGTAATCTGGTGTGACTGGTCGCACAGCACACAATTTTTTCTTAATTTCGGTAATTTAAAGGCGCAATCTGTACTTGTTTGTCAGAATATAAATACAAATCAAATTTTTAAGTACTAATTTTTAAAATTTTATATTAAAAATACAATTTTTTTTCGAAAAAAGTATTTTTTTAAATCTCGGGGGGGGGGGAAGTACCCCCTTTACCCCCCCCCCTCACCTTGAAATATTTTCTTGATAATTCAAAAAAGTTTTAAATTTAGGCTATCTATAGCGTAAAAAATTGAAATTGGCTATTTGAACTTAAAATAGGCACTAAAAAAGGCATTTATAGATGAAATAGGCACCAACACCCAGAATCGGCCAAAATAGGCATTATAGGCTCTAACAAATGCCTCTTATTTTATTCAGAATTTCATGAAACGTATACACATCATATTGGCCTAAATTTTAAGCCATAAATTAAAAAAAGGCAATTAGGGCGAAATCAGAGCCCTACTTATCAATATCAGCCGGGTTTGTTGAGGTAGCTACACGTACGCTGCTTCCTAATCGTGCATCACTCAGGCTTGATCGGTGGTCATTTTTGATTAATTTCATGGTTGAAAATAATTGTTCACAAACATACGTACTTCCGAACAGAGACATCATTTGCTTTGCATTTTTCGTTAAAAGCGGAATTTTCTCAGGGCTCTCATAAGACTTATAAAAATTTTCGATGTTTACAGAGAAAAATACATTTTTTAAATCGGTATTATTCTGCATGTCAATCACTTCCATTTGAAAGTATTCGGGAACTGTAACGTTATCCACATCGATCCTTTATATACTAGGTATACTGATAAAGATAAAATAAAAATAAAAAATATGAGGATGTGGCATAAGGGCAACCAAGGCGAAAAATAAAATAATTTTTTTTTTTATTTTTTGTCGACGTTTCGAGTGCCGATCGCACTCTTCATCAGTTGACATGGCAGTCTAGCAACGCATTTGTTAAAAACGTTGCTAGACTATCGATCTATATAGGCTATATATATATATATATATATATATATTAGCGGTGGCAAAAATGGCTGATGGCCTAATGCCAACAGTTCTTTTTAATAAATAAATAAATATATATATATATGTTCTGGAAGGTTTCCGCGACCGGATGTATGCCAAGATAAGATTTCTTGGGTTAAGTTGCGTGTGATGTTGAGAATTACTCGACGATTCGGCTCTCCTTTTGAAGCCATTTTCAAGATTATGGGATTAGGGGGGAATTATTGAGGTAGTTTATTTACTGGGTCGCAGTCTTGCTGGTCCCCAGGTCAATTTGGTGGATCCCTCAGAGGCTTGGTTTGGTCTCTGGTAAATTCCTCGCACCTTTTAATGTTAACCTCTCCGGGTCACACCTAAAATATGAAAGTTTCCTATCTCTTTCATTTATTCCTCTATTTATTCCATTGGTCGAGTGCCTCCAGGGATCTTGACCACTAGGATGGACTGAAAGCCTTTCTAATTGTTGGTCTGAAAACCCGTGATCCCTTTCTTCCCTGTCCCAATCTGACCTATCCTGTCTATTTATTCTATTTGTTTCTTCTGTATTTTCTTCATTTCCTTCTTGATAATCTCCTGCATTGCTTGTGGTTTCCTCTCTTTCCTTACCTTGCTCCTTCATTGTTCCTGTTTCTGCTAGTGTTAATACACTAGTTAAAACTAGTTTCTACTACTGTAGTATCTCCTTCTATTCCTGGCACACTACCACCTCTCCTTACAATTACATTTTTTTCTGACATTTTCACTACTTTCTTTTTCTTTGGTGTTTTGAATAGTTTTTTAAGAATGTTGACTTGTCCAAACTGAGTTAGCCCTAATGAAATATGATTGACTTACGTTTTTATTCCTGGTTCAGCGCTGTAGAAGGTGTCCAAATCCTCGTTGTTGAATCGCTTTTGGGCTCCCTTCGGGTTCGGGTAGTCGGTTGCCTTCTCGCTGTCCCAGTTGACAACTCGAAGACCTCGATGCTGTCGTCCGGGGTTGTAAGTTGTTTTGGTAGAGTACCTGTTACGAATCACACCGCTTCCAACAAAATGTTGGGCGCACTGCGGTTCGTTGTTCCTCAAAGATGTTTTGGCTGCCACCACCTAGCTTTCCGTAGGTTGCTAAGGACCTCCTCCAGGTTTCAAAAGAAACAGTTGTTGTGTATGGACAAGATTTAATGAATATAATAACTTTTTGCGTTATTAATTCTTAAAGTTACGATTTCTCTACCATTTTTCTTTCCTTAATTAAGAAGAAAAGGCGTGGGTCCGCTGCAGGCGGGCCCGAGCCAGCTGAGGGGGGGCCCAGGGAGGCGAAGCTTCTCATAATTAAGAAAAGGCGAGGGTCCGCCGTAGGCGGGTCCGAGCCAGCTGGCGGGGGTCCAGGGGGCAAAGCCCCCCTGTCTAGACGCAAAGGCGGGGGCCACGGGTTCTCATAATTAAGAAAAGGCGAGGGTCCGCCGCAGGTGGACCCGAGCCAGCTAGAGGGGGTCCAAGGGAGCGAAGCCCCCCGGCTAGGTGCGAAGCCCTCCGAAGGCGGCTAGTATATATAAAATTTTAGCAATAATTTAGAAAATTCCTTGCTGTGACTAATTTCGCGCCTCTCCTCAGACTAGTCCGCGCCTCCCTAGGGAGGCGTGCCTCACAGTTTGGAAAACGCTGATATAGATGTTGTATAACAAATCAACCTTAAGACTAACTGACATAGATGTTATGTCAGGAGTCTATCTTAAGGCTAACTGAGGAGGATTAGACGAGCTGGGCTTTTATAGCCTGAGTGCGCGTCATCCTTTATTATTTTCTCACACGTGCTATCAAAGTCAGCGATCCTGATTATATTAATGTCAATTTTGCTATTTTTCCTCCTGGGAAAGGTATCATCTAATCTTTTCTCATGCTGGATAGGCAGCAATCTGAGTTGTTATTCACTTCTTGGCTAGAAATATCGTCAGCGATATGGAATCTTTCCTTTCCCATGAATGATATTGGAGTCTGCTTATTTGCAAGTAATGTCTCTGGTTTGCTAGATAGCAACCTTAGTTGTTATTTTCTTTTGGCTAGACATCCGTCAGCAGATATTGGATCTCTTACTTTGCTCTCGCTTGTGTGGTGACTCATTCGTTTGTCATTAAT
This sequence comes from Euborellia annulipes, assembly GCA_023213315.1. Lineage (NCBI taxonomy): Eukaryota > Metazoa > Arthropoda > Insecta > Dermaptera > Anisolabididae > Euborellia > Euborellia annulipes. Next base: position 29,609 of record JAKCPI010012580.1, read on the forward strand.
ATTAATACAGCATATAATAAAATATAATTTTTTATTCCATATATATTAGGTGGCCCTGACAAATCGGTGAAAGTGGACATATTCGGTTTTAGGAGAGGGGGGAGGGAAAAAGGATTAAACACGGAGCGGATTTTTGAAAGGGTTATTGCAGCAGACAGCCTCTTGAGTCCCATACACTTCAGTTTCGGAGGGGAATTCCGGTCTGCGGGCGTTCAATTCACGGCGGAAAGGGCACATATTGCTCATGTAGTATTAGAGAGATTGGGACACCAATACTGTATGTAATACAAAACAAATGTCGTGATTGGGTATTCCCATCAGGGATGGATATTAAAGAGTTATTATTACTTGGTTACATATTTAGGTTACTTGAGAAGAAAAATTTATTTAATGAAAATAATGACGTTAACAGATTCGAATTCTTTTCGCATAAAAAATTTGGTTGCAATTGAAAATTTAATATAAAAATGTTAAAATAGACTCAGTGATGGACAGACTAGACTTATTTTGACTTGTGGACTGACAGACTGAGACGAGAGTATAATTATTTTATTATTTAATTTGGTCTTAATGAAATGGTTATTATAGTCAGGGAGCCCAGGCCCATTTTTACAAGTTAGTACTATCAACCTAACTTTCCGTGAGTAGCTTTATTTTGATGAGACGAACAATTTATTCTCGTACAACAATTCTTAATTGTGGTAGCTAACAAGCTAACAGGAGTAGCATGGATATAATATTTCAATTTGACGATTCTCAAAAATTTATTATTATTTATAGGTTTTTTATTAATAATTAAATCTTAAGAAAATTAATTTCATTAAATAAAAAAAAAATATTTGTCCCACAAAATATTTTTTTTATTTAATTTTAATAGCTTTCTTAAGATTTAATTTAAAAAAGATTTTTTTCAACTTTTTTAGTAAATCGGCCTCCTGAAAATTTAGCCCAATGAAGATTTGGTACCTTTTCATGTGGAAGGTCACAAATGTTGGTTGTTAAGAAAACTAAAAAAAAAAAAAAAAAAGAAAATTAATAGCTTTAAGAAAAAGTTAGAAGTTAATTAAATGGATAGATGAAATAATATTATAAATTTTATTAAAAAATAACATATCTTCTCTTTGTCTGTTGCCAATAAATCATATTCGTTGAAAAAAAAAATGTATAAAAAAATGATCATAACTGTATATAAGTCTTTTCAATATTCTTTAGAGCTATAAAATTCATGGTATATTACAATAATGTCTTCTAAGGCAAGTTTCTTTCATATTACTCATAAAGATTCTAACAGTAGAGTGGGCTGGCTTAAAAATATACAGAGATATATAGTGATTTCATTATATATAGAACCTTAAGTCCTTTCTGCTTTAATCCTTTCATTGCCAAAGAAACCATGACCAGAATTCCTATTTTTCTACTCTTTTTTTTCTATTTGTTTTTTGTAATGATATTTCATTTTAGAAAATTAGACTTTTTTTATTACTTTAATATACTTTTATATTTAATATTAAAACAAATTTGATTAATATGTTGTTTATTTTGTCAAATAATTTAATTTTAAAGCAACATAATATCTTTTGAAAATTGTTTTACGCATCTTTTCATTTGAGTAGTGAATTAAACATATTAAATTTTAATATTTAAATAAATACCATTTATAATACAATCATATTTGGGTTTATGATGAAAAAAAAATTCAATTTTAGTTCACTTGTTAGTGATGACTAGAGACCGGATTTTAAGCAAAATGCTTATTGCTCAATTTTATAAGCAACCATTAGATATTTAATTTCTATACGAATTAGGAAAAACTAAGTGCATTGAGATTGCATTTTTTATGCTTTTTTTGCTTTTTTTGAGTTTTCATGCTTTTTTCCCTTTCGTGCTTATTTGAACTTATTTTACGAATATTTATAATTTTTTTTTTTTTTTTTTATTAAAAAACACACTTTTTTCCCATTCACGTATGTGAAGGGACGTATATAATGGGGGGGCTGCCCCCCCCAAAATAAAAATAAAAATTCCCAAAAACCCCGCAGTGCGAAAAAATATAACCCTGTAAAAAAAATTTTTTCCTCAGGGTGAAAAAAATTCCGCAAAAACAAAATTTTTCACAGGGCGGGGCGGAATAAATTTAGTTTCTTTAAGAAAAAATAATTTGTAAACGCCATTGGTATGAGTAAAAATTGCTTATGAGATGCTTTTTTCAACTTATATGCTTATTTAACAACTTTTTATTCAAATTTTTTATGCTTTTTTAAGCACTTTTTTTCCATTTTTTTATGCTTTTTTGTCCGGTCTCTAGTGATGACGGTTTGAGGATCTTCCTAAATTATATAAATTTATTTCAACCTTTTATGTTGTACGTGTCAGGAAAGTCTCTTAGGCTTTACTTTCAAATACCATATAGGCCTACATATCGAAATGTAATTTATGACTTGTTAGTAATTATAGTTTGAATAAAAAATATAAAATTGTCCACCAGTCTTGTTGCACGAGGTGAACCCAAAAAAGAGACATTTCGATTTATTTCTCTTACCTATGTATGTAATATATAGAGTGAAAGTTCGGTAGCTTTTATAAAAGCATTATTAGTTTCCCCTCCGGAACCCTATTTCAGCAAGAATTCCTAACCTCCAACACAAGATTCGTTTACGTAATGCTTTGGGCTCAGCTAAGGGTGACTAGGAAATATATTGGGAAGCTCTCAGTGAATGGAAACGTCTATTTAATCAACCAAAAAGAACATTGTACCATATGCAACATGGAGAGAATGGAGTCCTTATTCCATATCATGGTCGAATGTCTATTGTACGACTCTCTGAGGAGGCACTGAGGAATAGTAATAATGAAAAAAATTATCTGAAATGACGCCTACGCAATAAAAGTAATTTACATGCCAAATTTCAGCTTTGTAGGTGTTATAGTTTAGGCTGTGCGTTGTCATCACGTATTATGTAAGTCAGTCAGTCACATCTCTCTTTATATATGTTTCGCCGAATCGACAAAATTACTTATTTCATGAAATAGGCAAAATTTTGTGTTTTCATGAATTCAGCAAGCCCTCTGCCGAGTTCACGTATTAGGCAATTTTATGCCTATTTCACGAATTCGGCAACAAAATTTTTGCCTAATTCACAAAAACGGCAACTATTCTTCGTGCACGCATTGAACAATACAGTAGAGAGATAGTATGAATGAACAAGTCAATATGGCGCCCGATTTACATATATCAACTATTTTACATAGGGTTTTATATGATTATGTTTGTTTTTTAGCTATTTAAGGGCTCCATAGATGCAAAAATTTTGTGATATTATCAATTGTGCTAGTAAAGAATATCGAGACAAGTAAAGATCCTTTAAAATTGCAGCATAATTAAATCGAATGCACTGTCAGCATTAGAGGTTAAGTTAATAAACAAAAAGAAAAAAAGGTTAAGTTAATAAACAAAAAGAAATTTGTCTGAAATAGAAATAGAAAAATTTATTTAAGGCCAGGGCTAGCAAGCCCCAGTGGCCACCTCAATGAAATTACATAGTAGCTGACAGTTCACTTGAGTCGGAGCAAGTGCACAGTACTTGATAACGGCTGCAGAATAAGCAGTTGAAACGTTGTACAGTATTTATATATTTTTAATAAATATTTAATACAAATATGTGGTCTATAATTAAAAATTCTCCTAATAGGCTAATAATATTTCAAACCACAAAAGCTTTAATAAAAACAAATCTTTATTCTTTACGCAACTTGAGAAAAAAATCAGAATTAAAAAATATTGGATATTTACTGAGATATTAGAGATTTAATGCCGAAAGTACTAATATGGCGGGAATTGAAGCACGTGGAGTGTGACGTCACGGGTTCTTTCGCCTGCTCGGCTGGTATCAGCTGCTATACATAGCAATGAGTTTGATTGGAGGCGCATTGGACTCCACTCAAGAAGCTTTAATAATTAGTGTTTATAGTTTTTTTTAAATTATATATCAAGTTTTAATTCTAATCATTTCTGAACAATAAATCTATTTATAAAAAAAATCAAGACAATTTTTTTTATGCAACAACCCCATTGATTGCCATCTGAACATAATTAGAATAAATAGTTATTTTGAATACAGGGTCATCGAAAAAGGTGGACGGGATTTCGAAGAGTAATAAAAACCGCAATACAAATCGTAGAATATTTATTTTTACATCATAGACACAAAGAATCTTAAACTTTTTTATGTACTCTAAAAAGTTTCGATGTGTGCTCCCCCCGTCGCACGACAGACATCTAGCCGATAATCAATCTCCCGCCACGTGTTTTGAAGCATTGCAGGAGTCACAGTTGCAATGGCTGCGTAAATTCTTTCTTTCAGATGCTGAAGATCACGAATTTTTCCCGCATAAACTATGTTCTTAACCGTGCCCCAAAAGAAAAAATCCAAAGGCGTCAAATCAGGACTTCTAGATGGCCACAAAACAAGATCATTCCCCTTGGGAGAAATGTCGTGCGACGGGGGAGCACACACCGAAACTTTTTAGAGTATATAAAAAAGTTTAAGATTTTCTGTGTCTTTTGATGTATAAATAAATATTCTACCATTTGAATTATGGTTTTTATTACTCTTCGAAATCCCGTCCACCTTTTTCGATGACCCTGTATACAAACATATAGAGTTATATAAATTTATAAACCTCTATAAGTACAAATGTTTTTATAAAAAAATTTCATTTAATTCTTTTTTTTAAATCAATTTATAAAGACTAATCAATAATTTTTAAAATAGAATCTGATTAAAGCTCGTAATTTCCTTTTTTTTTCGTTTTTGGAAAAGAAAGTTTTTTGTTTTGTGACAAGAGAAAATATAAATTTTTACGATAGGAAAAAAAAGATACATTTTAATTAATCGATTTAATTGAATAATCGTTGTTGGGTTTTTATGACCAAAATGAGAGAGAGAGAGAGAGAGAGAGAGAGAGAGAGATTTTTTCAAAGGGCTGTGTTCCGATTAAATTAATTTAGCACATAAATCAATCTCGATAATGAATAGTTGTTTTTATTATTCTTTCTAAGAGAGGCTTTCGCCGACTAAGAGACGAGTGAAAAGGGACCCCGAGAAATGAAAGCCCCCCCCCCCCCTTTTTTATATCCGACTCAGGAAGGACCAAAGAGTTATGGAGACGCCGGCGAGCCGACTGCCCGCAGCGATAAGCTGCCGGACTTTGAAGGAGGGGTTTCCCATCCCAGACTTTGAAGAAGGGGGATTCACATCCCAATTCCTAAGGAGTTGTTCAAGACAACAACCGTCTGCCTGCAGCCAACAACACATAGATTGATGATGACGTCACCAAACTCATAAACAATGCGCCGCCAAACCAGAGAAAAAAAGGCATTCTTTATCCTACACTACGATAAAGTCACAATTGAAATAATAAAAGGAGATGTTTTTGTAAAGTAAACTCGTAACTACTTATTTTTAGATTATTGAATAGCATAATTTTACATGAGAAAATGGATATATATACTTTGGTATCAAATAAAGAACGGATATTTGTCAAAACGAGGGACAAAAACATCCGGCAAACAAGTGCACCCCCTCCAATCGCAATAATTTTAAGTCAATTTACTTAAAATATTTATCATATTTTTTGAATAATTGCTTTTTATTTTCCTTCTAGTATTTACTGTAAAATTTTTTATAGTTCGCACCCTCACCTTTTTACCATTATTTATGTCTCTTCTAATATTATTTGAAGGGATGAATTGATTTAATGTAAAAAGAAATGAGAGATTTTTAGCCTTAAGACTCAACTACTTTTGATCTTTTCCACCATTAATTCTGGCAAATTTCTTCCAGCTATCAATAAAGAGAACATTGGTGATTTATGGCGTTTAATTTCAAGGCGTCGCAGAGCAGCCCTTTATCCCTACCTGACTGTTTTTCAAGGGTGGCAATATGTCGTTACGCCCCGATCTCCAAATCAAGAATCCCATTTTCTCACCAGTCGTGCAGTCCTGATATTGATATGCAAACAAATTACTTACATTTCTATAAACTCCAAATTCTCCAGTAATGAAAAGTAAACAAAAAGATCAATAGTTTGATTAATTTCGTCAGATTTTTAATCAAAAATAATAATAATTCAATGAGAGATTTGAGACAGGTCTTTAATTTAGAAATTGAATCTAGACTATAAATTTGAAAATTATTCTAAAGAGACTAAACTAAGCTGGGTTGAGGATCAGGGGAAGTATTGGGGGAGGAAGAGGGGCGTAAGTAGTAACATTACTCTCCGCGGGATCTTTTAAGGGCGTCAGGTCGCAATGACGGAGTGCAAATGCAATCGAATTCACTTTCTTTGTTTCCTTTAATTAACATTTCACTTTTTTATCAGAGACAGAAATTTTTTTGTCAACTTTTCTGATAATCTTCTATTGAAAAAAAAGAATTGTGTAGATCTATTTCATAAATGAAATGAAATTTTTGATATTTTTGAAAATTATATAAAAACAATCAATATCCTATACTTAGTACTGGAAGGTAGGCAACCCATTAAACTTATTAAATAATGGTGAATTTAGTTAAGTGGGTTGCTTATCTTCCATTTTTTTTATAATGCTAAGACAAGTGTCTGGTCATGACCTGAAACGTAAAAAGTAAGGTATTATTAATATTATTATTTATTTTTTTGTTTTATTTTTTTATTTATTTTTCTTAATTTTTTAATTCTTTCTATTCATTCAGGATAAACGTCCTCATATGTTTTGTAGAAGTTTAGTGAATTTAAATCAAATATCAATATATTTCCGATTTTTAGGATCTCCGGTACTGACGTCTTTACCTTTAGGTGGTAGACCCTAAGATCCTGATAAATTGGGCAGTTCTTCAGGAAATGTTGTAGATTTTTGGTCACATGTAGATTGCATATGAAGCATTCGCTTTCGCCTTCGAGTACGTACTTAGACCCCTGTATATTTTACTTTCTCGAACCCTATATGAACCCTGTTATTCAATGGTGTGTCAAAGATCAAATATCGAATTTTGAGAAAATCAACATTAAAGTTTTTCTGATTTAAATTGTTTTTATTAGATTATATATCATTTTTTTTGTCAATTGTGCAAGTAAATACTGTAATTATGGCAGATATTCATAAATTATCTCTAAAAATATGACTAATTTAGAGAAAAAAAATTAAATATAAAAAATTATTTTTACAAAATTCTCTATGTGCGATATATATTTGTAAAAAATGCTTCAAAGTCCCTTGACCCATGATTGAAAAATTTGCACTTGACGCATAAATGAAAAATGGTTCTTTTCAAATTAAGTATTACGAAACAACATGTTAAGTACATAAATCATTATTGCAAAATGAAAAATCCTGCATTGAAATATTGTAAAAATAATTTTATGCTTTTACATTAAAAATAAATTTTTTTAGGACATATTTCATAAAAAATACTATTAATTAAAGCATTTGAAACAATATTCCATGCTTAACTCAATTTTGAATTTTTTGGTCTTTGACACACCATTGAATAACATATATGAAATATATAGAGAGAGAAAGTATTGCGATCATGTCAAAAATTCGATGTCGAGATTTTGATGGATATACATGTTTTGAGGTCCCCTGAGTCCAAAAAAGTGGGTCCCGCAAATTGGTCTGTGTGTGTGTGTGTGCGTCTGTATGTGTGGACAGATTTTTAGCATGAAGGAATTGAGCTACCGGATTGAAATTTTATATTTAACTTAGGTACCTTCTCAGTAGGGCTGGACGGTAAACCGGTTTACCGGTAAAAACCGGTAAAAATTTTTTACCGAAAACGCGGTAACGAACCTCTAATTCGGTAAAAACCGGTTTTTCTCGAAAGTCGGTAAAAACCGGTTTTTCTCGAAAGTCGGTAAAAACCGGTTTTTCTCGAAACCTCAAGAATTTTAAATCCAAAAAAGCATGTTCATATTTGAAGAAATAGAAGAATTTTAAATTCGGGGGGGGGGGGGGCTGCCGATTTTCAAAAAACCCTGAAACAACGAATTTAGATTTTTATCTCAAGAAGGTTTTAGCGAAGAAACCAAATTGATATCTTTTTTGGTTTAGTAATTATTGTAAAGTCAAAATTTTTTTCCCTAAATTGGCGATTTGGGGTACTTAGGGGACGAATTTCAAAAAACCCTGAAACACCCAATTTAGATTTTTATCTAAGGAAGGTTTTAGTGGAAAAAACCAAATCGATATCTCTTCTGGTTTAGAAATTAATGTTGATCAAAAATTTACCCTTAAATATATTGTTTTTCCCTAAATTGGCGATTTTGGGTACTTAGGGGCCGAATTTAAAAAAACCCCGAAACACCCAATTTAGATTTTTATCTAAAGAAGGTTTTAGCGAAGAAACCAAATCGATATCTTTTTTGGTTTAGAAATTATTGTAAAGTCAAAATTTTACCCATAAATGACCATTTGGGGCCCTTTAAAATGGGAATTTCAAAAAATGGCTTCTTAAATGACGCCTAGGGCCCAAATGTAATCTACATGCCAAATTTCAACTTTCTAGGCCTTACAGTTTAGGCTGTGCGATGATTGTAAGTCAGCCAATCAGTCAGTCAGTCAGTTCTCTCTTTATATATATAGAGATTAAGTTAATAATTTAATTACCAAAAATAATAAATGAATGACTTTTGACTTGTATTCACGTAATATAGATCTGGCAACATTGCAATCATCAGCTGTTTATTTTAAATCTTAAACGCCTTCAATTTTATTTTATTTAATATATTACAATGTTTAATGCAAATCAGTTTAAACACAATGGACGATTTGCGAGAAAAAATATCGTAAAATTGAAAAAAAAAAATGTAACTGACATCGAGAAAAGAGAATTATTTTATGCGACGTTGCCAGACTGGTCTGACTCTCGAGTCTTTATTTTTAAATATTGGCGACTGTCATTTTGGAGAACTTTTTCTTTCTTGTTAAAATATCTTTAAAAGCGGTCGGCAGAAACTTTTGATTTCATTTTTAACGTATTCCTCGGAAGTGAATTGATAAAATGTAAGTTTTTTTGTTTTTGTATCTATTGCAGAGGTGGCTCTATAATTCGATTTGTGTGCGTTTCGTCGATATTCTCCATAGACTACATGTTAAATTTCAATTTTTTTTTTTAAATTAATTACACGGTAACCCTGGGTCAGATCTGCTTCAAAATTTTATTTTATACGCATTTGATAGTGATTAATAACATATTAAAAAATTAGCTTTTAATCTTTAAAATTGCCTAAATGTCCGAACAAGCTTAAAAATACATCATCAGTCACTGATGCAAGTTAAAACAAGCCATACATCACCATAATAATTCTTTTGTTTCAATGTAAATGCCAATTATAACGACAAAATGTCCTTCAAGATAAAATGATCATAAAAATCACTTTGAAATATTGAAAGCCGGTCATGTAAATAGACAAATAGACGCGATACGTGCATACAATAGATAGGCACTAGCATTTAAGTTTATTTCCGCTCGGAATTTTTTTTTCCGCATCTCTGCTCATGTGGACAATGACATTTCAAAAAAAAAAAATAATAATAATAATAATAATAATTGGCCTTCAAAAGTTTGATTCTCACACTAAAAGTTTGCTTAGCATTTAACGTATTTCATAAAATACTAACCTTAACAGCAAATGATTGTTGCATTCTAACCTCAAAATTGACGTCAAATTGAATTTGTTTACAAACTTGAGTTATTACAGAGGATCTAAATTAAATTGGCCTAATCTGGATGTAGCACCTATAGACATTTAATTACTTAATTAAGCTAAATAGTTTTAAAAATCATAATGAAGATAGAAACAAAGAGAATATAAAATCACTTACTTATATTGAAAAAATTAACATTTTATTCGGCGGGCTTTGCGTCTAGACAGGAGGCCTTCGCCCCCCCCCCCCTGGACCCCCCCTCAGCTGACTCGGAGGACCCTCGCCTTTTCTTAATTATGAAAAAAAAAAATCATAATAATATTCCAATCCAGTGCCTGCTTGAGGATTTGTTTACATTAATTTAAATGCAAAGAATACATAAATATTTCTCTATACATTTCCTATGGGAGAAATCGTAACTTTAGGAATTAAAAATTTATAGGAATTTTGGGATGAAAATAATTTTCCTATAATCCCTAGAACAGTGTTACCCAACCTTTTGAAGTCCACGGCACCCCAAAGGTGCGTCGGGAATAACATTACACACTAGTGGCACCTTTCCTTTTATTTTCCCTCAGCAAAACGAAATTTTTCCCGCCATCCGGAAAATTGTTTTTCCCTTCCCTTGAAAATCATTTTTCCTTTTTTTTTTAGCAAAGCTTAATTTTTTCCCGGCCTGCGGAAAATTTTTTGCCTTTCCCGTTTAAATCATTTAACCTTTCTTTTTAACAAAACTTTATCCGCCTCTTTATTTTTTTTATTTTTATTTATTTTTTGAAGTGACTACGTCTTACAATGCATGTGTGTGTATAGTGACCGAATAGGGAGGCATACACGAAAAAAGTCTATCGGTTTGAATAACTCCTGTCTTAAGAGGTATAATTATGCGGTTAGAAAGAATGATTCTTTAGCTAAAGATTTCACCATTTATTTTTTCCTATCATTCCACTTTACCGTGCTGCGGTAAATTCTAATTTGAAAGTTTAAACCACTGTAGAATCCGAACGTCTAATCAGAACAATCTAAATGTGATGTCAATTTTTGCAGAAAAAAAACTAATAGATTAAATAAAAAATCCTGAGGAATTAATTCTAAAACTCTCAATTTTCATCTCAAAAAAAAACTTCAATTTTTAGGCAAAAAAAACATCGGAAAATTGCCTTTTTTGCACAATGCATATCTACTTGACCATAAAAGCTACAATAAATCTAAATATATTTTCCGAAAGATTGGTTCAATACCCCCGAAACTTTTTTTTTATATGACTTAATTTTACCGCATGAGAGCACTCGGCGGGGAAATCGTTATTTGAAAGTTTAAACCCCTGTAGATTCCGAACGGCTAATCCGATCAGACTAAATGGGATGTCGATTTGTGCAGAAAGAAAAACTCTAATTGACTCTATAATAAAATCGTGATTAGTAAACTCTAGAATCAATTTTTTTTTCAAAAAAACCTCATTTTTTAGGCAAAAGTTGTCCTTAATGGATAAAAGTTTGGCCACACCTGTCATATATTGTTTCAATGAAAATGTATGAACATGTTTATTTATGAAAACAAAGTACTAGTAAAAAAAAAAAAAACGATACTTTCTTTCTTTATATTTCAATATAGGCAGGGCCGGCGCAAGCTTTTGCCGCCCTATAGGAAATATTTTTTTTTTCCCCCCCCCCCCAAATTTAAAATTTAAATTTTTTTTCTCCTTCCCTCTTTCCATTTCTCATTTTTTAAATTTTTTTTTATTTTTTTATTTTTTTTTTTTTTTTTTTTTTTTTTTTTTTTTTTTTTTTTTTTTTTTCCGAACCAAATTTTTTTTTTTTTTTTTTAATATAGGTAAGAGAAAATAAAAATAGTTTGAAGTCAAGCAAAAGACGTTGTCACGTTAAAAAGCCACCGGCTGTGTAGAAGACACAGACAACACCTAATTTTTTTATCGTGGCACCCCCTTGGGCATTTTAGCGGCACACCGGTTGGGAACCACTGCCCTAGAAGGTTCTCTTTAGGTATAAAAATTGGTTTTGGAAATTACGAGAATTTGCAGAGAGATAGAGCGTGACAGACAGCGAATTATATTATATAAATAGATATTCGTTCGATGTGGCCATTAAACAAATTTAAATTGAGTGATATCAATATTTATAGTAGAAAAATAGGAAAATAATAAATGTATTATCAAAAAAAAAAAAGAAATTCACTCCAATCGATGTTGTTGGCATTCCAAGGACGTGGACCTGCAGGCACTCTCCACTCCAACAGGGAATTCATCAACGAAATGATTATTTTTAACCTGCTGCCTTCTACCTTGGGACATCCCGCTTGCGAGGAAGTACCTCAATGAGTCTGGAGTGTCTGTCTATCTATCTGGTAAATTCCATATTTTTATAGAGCTCTCTGACATGCCATTTTGTTTTTGTCTCATTTCCATGATTAAATATTAGCTCTCTCCAATCTTTATTTAGAAACCAATAAATAAAATAACGTAGAGGAAATAACCTTTTTATTTTTCAAAGTCTATTTCGGCCATTTATGCCCACATCTTTCAATTTAACGGTGATTATATTCAGGAAAATTAAAGAGATAATGTTCCTTTGGTGATCAAGAAGGATTATTCTCATTCCATCACGTAATCCTTGAGTTTATTAAATGGTCAAAGCAAACAAGATGAATGCTAGAAGTTTCTCGGGCTTGGTGTAGTTGGTAGAGCGTCTGCCTTGTATACCAAGGGCCGCGGGTTCGGACCCCAGGCAGTCCGAGGATTTTATTTAAATAAGAAACCCCCTTCAGTTTTATTTTTATAGTAATTGGGCTACGTGAGCGAATGTGTTACGCATGTTTTTCCTGCTAAGATGGCGTTGTGTGTCATAAAAAGTAAGACCAAGTAATTCGAAAATTTGCCAAGAAATGTCAGAATGGTAGCTAATAATATTTAATGCATTTTCATTGATCTTTTAACAATAAATGTTATTATATATTATGTATCTTTTATAAAAGCACATACAAATATATAAATATAGGCTATTAGGGGATCGTCTGTTAGACTAGTCTGCCATCTATTGCAAGAATGCTCAACTAATTTGACAGTTGAATTTTAAATAAATCATCTAAGCTTATTTTAACATTTCTTAATTAATATGTGATTAATAATAACAATAAATTCATTTTTAAATTTAAAAAAAAAATTAAAGATTATTGGGACAGATTGTTTTTTTGTATTTGCTTGATAACAAAAAAATTAATTACGATAATTTCTTAATAAGTCA
>JAKCPI010012581.1:0-48863 GCA_023213315.1 Euborellia annulipes
GATTAAAGTATAGTGGTTACACCCTGTGAAAAGTTAAAGGTGACAAAGACCATCGTGCAAAAATTATGCACAAAACTACTGATCATATTCGGAGACGCCGCCCGCCAGGGCCAAGCAGAGATTGGCGATGCGAAAAAAAAATATCTAGAAACATAAAATAAAAATAAAAAAATAGTTGTACACGGCGAGATTTGAACTAGAGATCTCGCGTTTACAAAATATTAACACTACCAATATAGTCACTGAGGATTTTTTTTTTTTTTTTAGACGAACGGTTGAGAAACTCATTCTCTCGCTTTATCAGAATTTGTTTTTCATAAAGGACTACACACAAAAAAATTTCTTTGAATTAGTGAGGGGAAGGCCATACACTCCCCTTGTTAGCGAGAAAGTATTCGATGTCGAGATTTTGATGTAGATACACTTTTTCCCCTGAGTCCAAACATCTGGTGTGACTGATCACACAGCACATTGTTGAGTCACACCAGAGCTTTAAAAATGGCGAAACTGACCATTCAGATCTTTTTTTTTTTCTCTCTTTTTCATTTTCTTCGCAAATTGCTTAATTAATCGACCATCAATAAGAGAGAGGGAGTTTTAATAAATTTGTTAGAAAAGAATCCTTTGAAGCAAGCAAGAATAAGGAGAGAGATTTTATTGATTGGAAACCCTTATAAAAGACACGCCTCCCTCTTCATCTAGAAGAATGTTAATTAAATAAATTAATCTTAAAAGGAAAATATACTGCTTTAAGAAATTAAACGCACCATTAAAAAAAGAAAAATTATTTTCTTCTTAGCGTGATTATCTTACACTACAAATTGTAGATCTGTATCAAACTATTAGAGTAAAAATCTTCACGTTTTTCTTTGTTTTTTTTTTTTCGGAAATTAAATAGTTTTTAAGGAGCCTCGGGAGTGAAGGTGTTACGCATGTTTTTCCCGCTAAGAGGGCGTAGTGTGTCATAAAAAGTATGCCCAAAAAATCAAGTAATTCAAAAATTTGCCAAGAGATGTCAGAATGGTAGCTAATAATATTTAATGCATTTGGTTGATTTTCATTGATCTTTTAACAATAAATACTTTATAAATGTTATTATATATTATGTATCTTTTATAAAAGCATTAAAATATATAAATATAGGCTATTAGGGGATCAGCTGTTAGACTAGCCTGGCATCTATTGCAAGAATGCTGAACTAATTTGACATTTGATTTTTAAATAAATCATTTAAAAATTTCTTAATTAATATGTGATCAATAATAACAATAAATTCATTTTTAAATTAAAAAAAAAATTAAAGATTATTGGGACAGATTGTTTTTTGTATTTGCTTGATAACAAAAAAATCAATTACGATAATTTTTTAATAAGTCATTAAAAAAATTATAACTCGAGGTCCCAATAATCTCTTATGAATTTAATTCATTTATAAAAAAACCGCATTGAAAAATTTGTTATAATAGTCTAGTTTTTTTTAAAGTACAGTGAGGGACAATATTAAGTCCCGCCCATGCGTTTTCTACTTGTGATTATTTCATTGTTTTTAAGAAAATATTATATATTTTTTAATGGAAAGTTTCATGCGTCAAACCTAGAAAATTTCCAATAAAGATTTTCATTTTCTTTTATAACAAGGAAATAATGACAAGTAGAAAACGCATGGGCGGGACTTAATATTATCCCTCACTGTACGTTTAGACGTCGCTCCTGAACCCCCTTAATACCATACCAGACATTATAGCAAGTATTGTGAGTAGGGCTGAAAAATGAATTTGAAAACAGGATGAGGCATAATAAAGAGCGATTTTTAAAAGGCTGTTAAGTAAAAATAAAAAAAATCTGGTGCGTTGGCGCCCAGCACTGTACCGTGCTGGTCACACCAGATTTTTTGTGTCGAGATATATTTAGTTTCCCATAGCACCTTAGTTTCAAACTTGCATTTTAAATGTTGACTGCTTCAAATAAACTATGGTTATTTTTCAAAATTTTAATCTCATATTTGGACATTTTATACACAATATAGATTCGTAAATAAATACAAAATTTCATAAGAATTGGAAAAAAAAATTTTAAATGCGTAAAAAGTTCCAAAGGGGACCCCCTTTGAATCGTACATGCAAATCCCCAAATGTGGATTTAACATTGGCTCTATGGAAGGAAGATCCTGAAAAAAATCGATTTGAAAAATCTTAAATATTACATCAGTAAAGTGTACTTTTTCACACAATTTTCACCAAAAAACTTTACTGATATATTTTTTAAAGATTTATAAAAAAATAGTTGATATATATATGAATTTTAATCTAAAAAGAAAAATCTGGTGTAACTGGTTGCACAGCATACAACGTTCTCTCATCTTCGGTAATCGAATATTGTGTTCTGTGCTTGTCACACCAGGTTTTTTGTGTCGACATATATTTAGTTTCCGCCGATATATTAGAATTCAAGATGTAAAATTTATAAGTATGGGAAAATATTTATATTTTTTACCATGGCATCCGTTTCTCCTATCTTCTCTATGGAGTACAAGAGTAAAGTGGTCTTCAGAAGATTTCAATCACAAAATGAGAATATACATTTTAAAGAGCATCTAAAAAATAATTGATTTTTGAATTTAAAAAAAGAGCGAATTTTGAAAAAATAAAAAATAACTACAAAAATGCATCAGTAAAGTACTAGTACTCTTTGGCCGATTTTGTTCAAAAGCTTTGTGTCACGTCCCATATGAGGTGCCTAACTTAAATATAAAATTTCAACCTCCTAGCTCTTTTCGTTCTTGAGATATTTCGTTCACAGACAGACCATGTCGCGAAAACCACTTTTTTGGATTCAGGGGACCTCAAAACGTGTATATCCGTCAAAATCTCGACATCAAATTTTTGACATGAATCCAATACTTTCTCTCTATATATTAACCTAATTGCTAAGAGATAATTTTGTGCCTGGAAGTATAGTAGTGGCGGAGATTGTCATTCAATTCACTCTTTGTGTTTAATTCAAAGGTTTTTTTTTTTTATCAAGAAAATTATCATAAATTTCGATTAGATCTTAAATGAATTCTTCACTTGTTTTTTTTTTTTATTTTTTATTTTAACAAGAAAATAAAAACCCCTTTTGCTTTGATGTTCATAATCTCTATCTCTCTCTCTCTCGTTCTCCCTAAGATGTGTGTGAAAGGACATTTCTGGCGTTGACGTCATAAAATTAGGCGATCTCTCTGCCTTCTAACGAAATTAGCTAGAGCTTTACCAGCCCAGAAAAATTTTCATTAAACTTTGTTGCTGCAGGCAAGAAAAAGTGGGATGAGAAAGAGAGAGAGAGAGATTTTAATCGAATTAAAGTTGTCAAGAACATCATCAAACAAGAACGCAGAGAAGAGAGGAGAGACAATAAATCACAGGGGGTGGGGGGAAGAGGAGAAAAAATTTAATAATAAATATTTATATACATGTATCTTGTACTTTGTACAAAATATCTCAACAACAAAAAGAGCTAGGAGGTTGAAATTTTATATTTAAGTTAGGCACCCCCATGGGACGTGACAGGAAGCTTTTGAACAAAATCAGTCAAAGAGTACTAGTACTTTACTGATATAATTTTTCAGTTTTTTTCGATTTTCTCAAAATTTGCTCCAACGATTTTTTTTTTTTAATTCATAAATCAATTAATTTTTAGAGATAATAATGTAGTTCTGATTGAAAAACCTACAAAAGTCATCAGTAGTATATATAATAACAAAGATCCAATTTCAAAATTTGATCAATCAAATTTGATTTATGAATTAGAATGCAAGACTTGCAAATTGAAGGGTGCTCCCTGTAAATATATAGGAGAGACGAAGAGGAGGCTGAAGAGAAGAATTTATGAACATGAGTTATCGGTAAGGAAGAAGGAATTAAAAACAGCCCTTTCGATTCATTCGTTGGAGAACAGACATGAATTCGACTATGAAAACGCGAAGATTTTAAGTTATGAAAAAAATTTGGAGAAAAGAAAAATAAAAGAGTGCTGTTATATTGTGTGCAACACCAATAAATGTGTCAATTTTAGGGGTGATAGTGAAAAAATTTCAGACTTTTTTAAGTGTATACTCTGACTGTATTTATTTATTTATTTATTTATTGGTCGTATTAGATCTAGGTTTTTTAATATTCTCAAAAAAAATAAAAAACTTTGTTCCACCCAGTGTCTGGTTGTATGTAAATATGGGAAATTCTGCGAGTGGCCGGGGGGGCCTTGCATGTTTATTTATTTTTCTTTTTAAGAAATATTATTAATTAATTTTATATAGAAAAATTCCATCTATAAATAAAGAGATTATCTCCTTTTTATATTAGAAGGCCTTGCCCGGTTGACTGGCATTTAGAAATCAAACGAGTGTTGTTGAGGTAATGACAAATGTATATTTTTTGAAAAGTTGTTGTCTGATGAGCCGAGGTTTATTTTATTATATGACGTTTTCCAACCTTAAATTGTAAGTACATTGTTGTTTTCCTTTTATTGACATTTAATGTATAATGTACTGTGTTATCATTTAACCTTGCTCCTTTTAATGTATTTTTAGTCTTGGCTGAAGATGGCTGTGTGATGCGGCCGAAATATCCCAAAGAAATTTTGTATATTTGGAAATAAAAAGTGCGAAATAAATAAGGATTTATCTTTTATTTTAAATTTATTAATAATTATGTTTCGCCAAAAAATTCTTTTGAAGTTTTAATTTTTAGATGCTCTTTAAAATGTATATTCTTATTTTGCCATTGAAATCTTCTGAAGACCACTTTACTCTTGTACTTCATAGGAAAGATAGGATTTCGGTTGCCATAGTAACAAAATATAAATATTTCCCCATGCTTATAAATTTTACACCTTGAATTCAAATGTACAGTACTGTCTGAGCCTAAATATATCTCAACACAAGCACAGTACACAACTTTCTCTTGCCGAAGGATTTCGGCATCTGAGGTCATTTAGACTCCGCCCTATTTATTTAAATTGATTGGTAGTCAATTCAATTGAAATTAATTTTTGCCGGGGATGCGATCCCGGGATCCCTAAAAGTGGCAAGCATCGCAGGGGAGTATATATAATTATTTTTCAGGGGGACCTGAACTTTTTGAAGATTTATCTCCTCCCCCTCCCTTTATATTTATTTATTTATATAATTCGCTAATGTCCGTCTGTCTGCTGGGCAACTTTCCTTTGGAATTTTGAAACTAAATCTTTTATGTTTAAAGAGGATTATTTTCATCCCGAAACTCCTATAACTTTTTGAGTTATTATAGGTATTGTATGCCCACGGGGCGTGGTGTAGAGGTTAGCGTGCTAACCTCATATACCAAACGTCGCGGGTTCGGACCCCAGGCAGTCCGATGATTTTATTTAAGCCATCTGGATACCAGATGGCTTAAATAAAAATGCCTGGACCCTAATATAAATAAAAATTCATAAATAACGGTTATCGGTAAATGTCTTATATGGCCTGAGCTGCCGAAAAGACAGTGTGAATGTGTGTGTGAGTGTGAGTGTGAATGAGAAAAAAGTGTGAATGTTTTTAAAAAAAAAAGGTATTGTATAGAGAACCATTTATGTATTCTTTGCATTTGTGTAATATATGAACGTAAACAAATCTTCAAGCAGGCACTGGATTGGAATATAGTAAGATAATTTTTTTTTCATAATTAAGAAGAAAAGGCGCCCCGGGCTTGGCGTAGTTGATGTGTATCATGATGAAGAAAGAAAAGCAGCTAGTATTTATTTCATTTATTTAATACCCATTAGGCTGACGTTTCGGTCTCGGTCGAGACCATCTTCAGAGCTACAACTTAGCAAGGATGAGAATAAATTTTAAAATTACAATTTTCTTTCAACGTATAGATAATTCATGACTAATAATAGGCAATACAAAAAATATTATATACCTTATGGGCTGTAATTAAGCTTAATATATTCCTTAATATCTAATAAAGTCATATGTCCATAGTTAAAATTCACGTAATTCAAGAAACCTGTCTCGATGTTAGGGCGCTCATCCTTGCTATGTTGTTAAGAGGAAACCCACCTCAGTATTCCTCCCATCTCGCGACATAAAGAGAAGACAGAGAAGTTTTATTTTTTGTTCTTTCTTTTTTTTTATGGTGTCAATTAACCCCGCCTTGGTAATTTTTGTAGTAATCTTATTTTATCGCTAGTTGGAGAGAGGAAATTACCATCTTCTCTCCCTCTATTTGTGTCGTCGTTTATTCAATCCGTAAATTCACTTGTTTATCAGATAAAAGAGATTAGTTTGCGCCATCAGATGCTAAGAGATCCATCAAGATTATACAAAATTAAGGGAGAGGGAGGGAGAGGGAGACTTTTGTAACTAATCGTGGATAATTCAATGTGATTAACGCCCGCCATTCTGAAATTCAATTAGAGACATCTTGAAGGACAATCTCTCTTCTCTTCTCTCTCTAAACTTTATTAGAATTCTTTTTTTTTTTTCTTACCAAATAGAAAAACAAATTTTAATCAAAATGATTTCATTATTTGTATAATAAAAGACAATGTCGATTTGAAATCTTTAAGTTAATTTTTGATTAGTGATTTTAACGTTATTATTAATTAAAGTAAATAAATCAAGAATTTTCTTTAAATAAGAGATTATATATATTCTACATCTCTTGTTTTTAATGCCTAATTTTTTTTTTAATTAAAAAATAAAATAATTAAATCTCATTATTTAATTTAAAAAAATAATAATGATAATAACAATAATTAATTTTTTTTTTCTCAATATTTTTGATTCACAGTTTATAATAAATTAATAGCTCGGAGTTGACTGAGTCTTTTTTTTTTCTTTTTTTTTATATACCTACGTATAAAATTATACTTACTTGAGACTTAAGGGCAATATTTATATAGATGTAAGTTTTTCATTTAACAGTTTAAAATTCAATATTTATTTTTTTAACAATCTTGAATAAGTCCAATAGGCCGAGATTGATTGTTTATTTACAGCTGCAGATTTTCGCTTTTCCATAATCATTAATTGATATGTGATATTGAATATAAATATACTTATCTGACTCCATGAGAAAAACCTACTCTCATCTTGAAAATTATCATTTTTTTATTTTTTATAAATTCCCCCCCCCCCCCCCCCATCTCCTAAGCTAAACTTGAAATTGATCCCTGTATTTATTATATCAAAAGGTATGGAGTTTAAAATGACTTTTATACTCATAACATTCCTTGTATATTAAGATAACGCTTATTCTTCCAATTTGTCCAAAGAAGTGTTGAAAATCTAATTGAATTTGTGCCTGGCATGAAATAGATCCCCCGCCCAAGGGGTTTAATCTTCTTTTTTTTCCTTTTATGCTATTTAAATAAGCCGATCCATCCAGCGCATTTGCATTGCTTTTGTCGCTGCACCTTGTGATAAGAACAGCTTAATCTTTTTTTTTTCTCTTTCATCATCCACACAAAAAGTCTATTTTACATTTGAAAAAATAATGCATAGTGGAGTAAGTAGGAAAAAAATCGTCGTTTCCTTTTAATCATGTCTTCTATGTATATACGTATATATAATAGGGTTTGGAAAAAACCGGAAAATTTTGAAAACCCGTTTTTCGGTTTTTCACAAAGCGAAAACCAGGTTAACCGGTTTTTTTTTTTATTTATATTTTAAACATCTGAAGCTACGGTATTTAGAACTCATCACCATTTTTGGAAGTATACAACATAATTTAGATATATTTTATGGCTTGGTACAGAAAAAGATCGTTCCTTGACCCTTGGTATTATTATTAATACATGAGGCAAAATTCCTACTTTAAAATCCCAACTTTAAACTTTAAAACACAAAAAAATCTTCTTAAGGGTGCGATTATGTTGGAGCTGCGATAGGCGATAAGAGCATAGCAAAGAATATAGAAAAATGCTTTTGAATAGAGCTGCGCTGAGAATAGTTCTTTGATCCCGATTCATTTTCTTTGCTCTTATCGACGCTCTGGTCGGAGGTGGATATAGACATTTTAATAAGTGAAGTATTAAAAAAAAAAGAGAAAAATTTTCATAATATATTTTTCTAGACAAACTATTATGTTATATCGGTTGGGGTGTGTGTGTATTTATTATGATCATACACAACCTTTATAACATTCTTAGAGATATTCAATAGGAATGAAATAAAAACAAAAAGATGAGTTTAAAATGAGGAAGTTTAATTAAAAAAATAAGTAATTGTTTATTTTTACAATATTCAAATATATCTTTATTGTTGTGGTAGAGTATCTTAATCTGCTTCGCATTTATTTTATGAGTTAATTAGTTAATTAGAGTAATTAAAAAATTATTGAATAGAATTATTTAAAGAAAATATTATAATAAATATTATAAGTAATCTTAAATTGAAAGTTAATTTTTATTCGAGCTCGATTTATATTTGAAATGAATAAATAAAGTTAAAGTTAAGCGCTTTTTTTATGAAAATTATTTAATTAAAAGAATATCACTTCACAAATGGCTAGCGATGATAATGGGGATAAAAGGGTTGGCACTTATCTTGTTGGTACCGTTGGAAGAAGATTTGTATGGACACTGGGATCTGTATCCTGGAGTCCAGAAGGTGATTGCCGCTCGTATGTGGGGACGCCAGGTATCACGACGATGCGGCCAGGTATTTTAGGTGAGTAATTTGATTTGAAGTTTATCTTGATGTTTTCAATAAAATTAATATGTGATTATTTGTTTTTAGGTGCACAATTTAAAAGAGATGTTGAATGTTAAAGGGTTGAATTGCGTCTCCTGTCTGTCTCTGTGGCGTCGCTTTGTTCCGGTGTGAGGGGTGTGCGAGCGCTTGCCCCTTCTCCTTTGAGTTGCGGAGTGGGGGGAAATATTTATTTATTTACATTTTGTTTAAAATAATAATAATTTAGAGTTAAATAAAGAATAAATATTTATAGAAAATTTCTATCATTCAATTCATAATAATTAATAACCTTTTACTTAATGCTTACATACTCTGGTGTGAATAGGTGTATGAATGACGTCACTAAATTTGGCATTTCTCACCGAACTATCGATCGACGGACGCATCCCCTGGACCAAATGGTGGATAAAGTTTCATTTGGGGATTTGTCCTCCCCCCCACCCCCCGCCCCTCCTCCCTTGTTAATAGTAATAAAAACGCTTCGTGTTTAGAGAATCTTGTATTCAATCTGTAGAGAGCATGCAAGAAGAGGGGGGGGGGTAGGGGGGTTGATTACCCTATATAAATAAATAAACAAATTGTCAACTTTGAATGTTGGCAACCAGCGTTTAATCCCTAATGGAAAATAGAGATTAAACTAAATAGTCATGAAAGCGATAAGCCTATTAAGTGACATGGAGATAATGTCATCTCTAAGTGGGCTAATCGATGTGCCGGGGACTGTACCCTGCCTGCCCTGGCACACTCAGTTCAACCAACTTGCTTGCTTAGCGTTTATATCAATACGGGCAATAGATACATTTTTTGTGCGGTAAATTATTATCGCGAACCACGGTTTTCTCAGCTTGCTCTGAACCAAATGTTTTGAAACTCAACCATAATAATTAAGTTTGTCTCGTAAGTCATAATAGAATCTAAATTTTTTTTTTTGAATAAAATGAAAAATTTGAATGCCAAAATTCCCTATTATAATTTAGTCGTGACCTATCAGAGTTTATAATTGTATTAAGTTAATCATTTAATTACCAAAAAATAATAAATGAATGACTTTTGACTTGAGCAGTATTTCAAGGAATATAGAACTGGCAACATTGCATTCATCAACTATCTATTTTAAATCTTAAACGCCTTCAATTTTATTTTATTTAATATATTACAATGTTTAATGCAAATCAGTTTAAACACAATGGACGATTTGTGAGAAAAAATATCGCAAAATGGAAAAAAAAAATGTAACTGACAGCGAGAAAAGAGTTTATGCGACGTTACCAGACTGATCTGAGTCTCATTTTTAAATATTGGCGACTGTCATTTTGAAGAATTTTTTGACTTTCTTGTTAAAATATCTTTAAAAGCCCCCGTCAGAAACTTTTGATTTTATTTTAAACGTATTCTTCGGAAGTGAATTGATTAAATGTAAGTTTTTTGTTTTTGTATCTATTGCAGAGGTGGCTATATAATTCGATATGTGTGCGTTTCGTCGACATTCCCCATAGACTACATGTTAAATTTCAATTTTTTTAAAATTAATTACACGATAACCCTACGTAAGATCTTCTTCAAAATTTTATTTTAAACGTATGTGATAGTGATTAATAACATATTAAAAAATTAGCTTTTAATCTAACAAAGTGCTTTAATGTCCGAACAACCTTAAGATGATAGCCTATAGACCTGGAACAAATTTCATAACAATCCTTTCAGAATTTATTCGTAAAAAATGAAAAAAAAAAAAAAAAAAAAAATTGTCTTTCAAGATTTCCAACTTCGTTATTTCATAGAATAAATGGAGATATAATTAAGTATTTAATTTAATTATATACAGTAATTAACATATTTAAATCTCACATACATTATTTGTTTAAATTTTTTAAATTTAAATTGCATAATAGATTGATTCTTTTGATTTTGTGGGATTTAGGATGACTAAATAATTTTTTTTTTTTCAAAGTCAATTAATTTAAATATATAACAGCTAAAATAAAATAAATAAATACGCAACCAATAGTCCCCCCCTTTTCAACAGGTACAGTGGGCGCCACAAGTGCCTGATATGCTCAGAGCAGTGGAGCTTAGAACTTAGGCAACAAAAATGCTTAGCTATCAGAAGTTTTGACTTAAAAGTAGCTTTTCCCTTTCAGTTGCATTAAAAAAAGATGTTTTATTTATTTTAAAAATATTGGTTTGGTTGACTAAGCCCAAAGCTTCACTCTATAGCAGATCAGGCACTTGTGGCGCACACTGGCATGCTGGAAGGGGGGGGAACTCTTTGATTAAACCATATATTTTGTAGGACAAATATTTCTTTTTCAATAATGTTAATAATTTTCTTAATATTTAATGAAAAAACCCATAAATAATAATAAATTTTTGAGAGTCGTCAAATTGAAATATTATATCCCTGCTACCCCTGTTAACTTCCACAATCAAGAATTGTTGTAAGAGAAAAATTGGGTGCCTCATCAAAATGAAGCTGCTCACGGAAAATTAGCTTGATAGTAATAACTTGTAAAAATGGGCCCGGGATCCTGGACTAGAACTTAACTATTTGCTATTCGTAAGTAAAAAGTAAAAAAGTCAATTGATTCAAAATTTCCATAGGCTCTTTGTATTTTAAATGTTGATTGCTTGAAATAAACTATCGTTATTTTTCAAAACTTCACTCTCATATTTGGATATTTTATACTCAATAGAGAATCGTAAATAAATACAAAATTTCATAAGAATTGGAAAAAATTTTTTTAAATGTGTAAAATCGAATTGAATCGAAATTAACATGCAAATCCCCAAATGGGGATTTAACATTGGCACTATGGAAGTAAGAGCTGGAAAATGAATTTAAAAATACATCAGTAAAGTGTGCTTCAAACAATTTTCACCGAAAATTTTACTGATATACTTTCTAATAATTAGAAAGTTAATTATTAGTTTAATTATTAAACTGCGCGTCAAAGAAAACGTTACTTTGGGGACCTGTTCTAATCTATCTTTTTTTTATATAAAAAAAACATTCACACTTTTTTCTCATTTACACTCACATTCACACACACCTATACAGTCTTTTCAACAACTTAGGCCATTTAAGACTTTAAACGATACTCGTATGTTTAATATATATACTAGCCGCGCCGCCCGCCTTCGGCGGGCTTCGATCTAGCCAGGGGGGCTACGCCCCCCTGGACCCCCACCAGCTGGCTCGGCCCGCCCGCGGCGGACCCTCGCCTTTTCTTAATTAAGAGAAACTGGCTGGCGAATCCAGACAGGGGAGCTACGCCCCCTGGACCCCCATCAGCTGGCTCCGCCGCCTGCGGCGGACCCTCGCCTTTTTCTTAATTAAGAGAAACTGGCTGGCGGCGTCTAGACAGGGGGCTACGCCCCCTGGACCCCACCAGCTGGCTCGGGCCGCCTGCGGCGGACCCTCGCATTTTCTTAATTAAGAGAAACTGGCCTGCGGCGGACCCTCGCCTTTTCTTAATTAAGAGAAACTGGCTGGCGTCTAGACAGGGGAGCTACGCCCCCTGACCCCCCACACCGCAATTATTATATATAGATATAGATTAGGGGTCCAGGCATTTTATTTAAGCCATTTGGTATCCAAATGGCTTAAATAAAATCATCGGACTGCCTGCCCACGACTTTTGGTATAGAAGAAAGGCATGCTACCAACTACACCAAGCCCGAGGGCTTGTAATCTATCTTAATGCTACTCTAATTTAAAAATTTAACACAAATCCATACCATTTTAATAAATAATTAAAATTTAAATAAAATAAAAACAAAAATATCAAAATTTTATTTATTAACGTCAAATTTCTAAAGTTTTAAATTTAATCTTTCCATTTGAGTTTTCTCTGTTTATTTTATTGGAAAACAAAATTTTGAATTAATATTCAACTAAACATATCGAGATTATGTTGATTTGTCCCTCAATTTAAAATCGTCATATTTTTCTTTATTTTATTTAAATTGTATTAAAATGATTCGTATTTGTGTTAAATTTACTTAGAAATGTATTAATACAAGATATTTCATATTAAATGTTTCTTAGATTAGAGTATCATTTAGGTAGATTATAAATTATAACAGGTCTTCTTAAGAAGAAACAAAATGTTACTTTATTTTTGACGCACAGTGTATATATTACATATATAGGTAAGAGAAACTATTGCCGACTGCACAGCTAGTATGAAATAAAGTCAACGATTTTGCAAAACCTTCTCACTTGACTTGAGTTGGAAGGCAGCCATTATAGGTATTCGTGTAAGATATATCCAAGAACAAAAAGTTTTTGCACGAAACATTACACATGATGACAAAATAAAAAAAAGAAAGAAATAAAACATTTTACGTCTTAAATAATATTAAAGACTTTTGTCGATTATTCTCTCTCTCTTTCTTTCTTTCTTGAATTCATTATAATAAAAAATTTAGAGAATTGATTCAGAATACTTAAATATTTATTGGAATTTAAATAGAAAATATTGATTTGAAATCTAAGGAAAATTCAATAATTTGTTTTTTAATAATTTAATTATTTGCGTTGTTCTATGTATGTACAAAAGCGGCAACATAATACACTTTAATTAGAGGAGATTTCTTTTTTTAGAAATAAAAATAAAAGCCGTAGTGCGGTGGTAGAGTTCTCACTTCTTGTGTCTGGTTAATGATTGGTAATTGCTTCAGTTCTAATTAACTACCAATCGCTTTAAGATAAGCTTGTCTATGACGTTCGAGTCTTTTCCCATCTTGTTATGGTTAACTAATCATATCATTAAATAAGAATCCAGATCGTAGTTAACTAACTAAGACCCAAAGTTAGGTGTAAGAGGTGAAATTAGGAAGCCTCGCCTTTTCTTAATTATGAAAAAAAAATTATCATTACTATATTCCATTCCAGTGCCTGCTTGAGGATTTGTTTACATTCACAGAATACATTAATGCAAAGAATACATTAATTTTCTCTATATATTTCCTATGGGAGAAATCGTAGCTTTAGGAATTAATAACTCAAAAAGTTATAGGAATTTCGGGACCCGAGTATTTTTCCAGGACTCTCTATAATGTCCTCTATAAGACTGCAAACTTTCGTTTCACAATTCCAACGGGAAGTAGGTCAAACAAAGCGTGACAGACGGATATACAGACAGACGGACACTCTGATATTATATACAGTACCGAACTAATTGGGACCGAGGGTCGTTCGGATTATCGGGAAGTTCTGATTAACCGGAATTGTAAACTTGAATTAGTTAATTTCTTCCTTATACAGTTTATTACTCATTCATGTTAGTTGTAAATAAAAAACGGTCTCTCTGTACCTTAATTCTGGTGTTTGCAGCAAGATAAAACTTTGTTGTACTGTGCCAAAAATAGGATTTTCACCCGATCATCCGGTCTTACTCCACTCTTAACTTCGGTAATCGAAAGTTGTGTTCCGTGCTTGTCACACCAGATTTTTTTGTGTCGAGATATATTTAGTTTCCGCCGATATATTAGAATTCAAGATATAAATAATTTATAAACATTATTCTGTTTCCATGGCAACCATTTCTCCTATGAAGTACAAAAGTAAAGTGTGCCTCAAAAGATTTCAATGGCAAAATGAGAATATACATTTTAAAGAGCATCTAAAAAATAATCGATTTTTGAATTTTAATCAAAATCGTTGCAACGAATTCTGAGAAAATCGAAAAAAACTGAAAAAGTACATTAGTAAAGTACTAGTACTCTTTGAGCGATTTTGTTCAAAAGCTTCGTGTCACGTCCCAGGGCAGTGTCTAACTTGAATATAAAATTTCAGCCTCCTAGCTCTTTTCGTTCTTGAGATATTTTGTTCCCACATCTCTTTGATTCAAGTCATAATTCACATTTTCTGTCATATAATTTTGCTGATCGTGAGAGCGTGAAATTATATTTTGATCCTCTTCTCTTAGATTGTGACCGGAGCCAAAAGATTTGTCCCCCCCCCTGCCAAACACTTGTGGCGACAATTCTATCGATTGTGACTTTCTTTTATTGGTTGTGTTCCAGGTCCCGGCGAGGTGATCAACATCTACTTGCTGTCGCTGGCGGTGGCTGATCTTATCTGTGGTCTGCTAATTGTCCCGTTAAGCGTCTATCCAGCGCTCGTCCACCAATGGGTGTACGGTGATGTGGTATGCCGGCTGGTGGGCTATCTGGAGGTGACTCTATGGTCTGTGAGCGTGTTCACCTTCATGTGGATCAGCGTGGATCGTTACCTGGCTGTACGGAAACCGTTACGTTACGAGACTGTGCAGACAAAAACACGCTGCCAATGTTGGATGGTGTTTACATGGATCTCAGCAGCGATGTTGTGCTGTCCACCGCTGCTCGGCTTCAATAAGCCGTCCTTTGATCGCGACGCGTACATCTGCATGCTTGATTGGACTAACATGGCCGCTTATTCGGTCACAGTGGCGATCCTGGTGCTTGGACCCAGTCTTATCACAATCGTGTATACATATACATATATCTTCTCAATGATGCGGAAGCTCAAAGCCGGTGTACCTATGCACGATAAAGAGTACGCAACGGCGCTTAGTGAGAATTTGGCCAATCCCAGTCATGTCATGTCATTTGTACTGGTGGTCGTCTTTTGGATCTCATGGACACCATACGCCAGCGTCAAGCTCTACGAGCATTTCACTAACACCCGCTTCCAGATTCCCTACCTGCATTTCGGTATCGTTTGGCTGGGGATCCTTAATTCCTTTTGGAAGGCCGTCATCCTGGTCGCCCTATCGCCTCAATTTCGGCTTGCAGTGCGCATTTTTTGCATGTCACTATGTTGTCGTTATAAAGGCCGTTTACAGGGCGAATTAATCGGGATGGACGATGACTAAACACCCAGAGGAATAAAAAAACGTTTTTTTATATACACACACAGACACACATTCTCATATACACAATACACACATACACACACCAATAAAAAGGACTTCGGAATGAGCTTTAAAAAAAAAAAAAAAGTAAAAAGAATCAACAAAACAATTAAAACAGACGCTACGTAATAATTAATATTTAATTCTTACAAAAGCCTTTTAGAAAAAAATTAATGTCGCTTAGAATGCGGAATATTTTTTAGCCAGAATATTTAAAATGGCGTCGGTAGTTGATGCAAAAATGGCGACTAAGACTCCCCGTCCCTAGCTGCCTTGATCCTTTCCCTGCCGCGAGCGCCATCTCGTGGCGGCCGCCCGAACCAGATGAAGCGCGCGCGATTTAAAACGAATCAAGTTCTATTATTCTATTCTAAGCTACTAATCAAAAACATAATTAATGTAATATAGAAAAATAATATATAATAATTAAAAAAAAAAAGAAAAAAAACGTGAACACCAGTTAATATAAGATTTTTAAAAAATAATAAATTTTTTTTTTTTGATTTTTTGGAAATTAGTTAAATGATATTTATATAAATTTATTATACATTTGTATATGTATACTTATTTGTATATATATATTTATGTATATATATGGAAGAGTTCTATAGAATACCTGCCATATGCAATTGGGTCGGGCGGATTCTCTCCTTTTATTGTTCAATGTTATTATTATATTATAATTCCTAGCTCGATCCATTGGCCATAAATTCCGCGTTTAAATAATTTATAGCGTATAGCGATGCTAGCGTTGCTTTTTGTAAAATAATTAAGACTTTTATTAAAACAAAGGTATTTTAAGCCCCATTTTTTTTTTAGTTCAAATTTTATTATATTGTCTTGAATAGAACATAAAAGAGAGGTAGAAGTTTCGCTAATATTATAATGTACAATCCCGCGGTAAATATCAAACTTAACAAATGTGAGTTGATTTGTTATTAATAAGAGGGAAGAAATGAGAAATGGAGTCAAGGCCTTTTTTATTTATTCAATTCACACAGCTGACGTTTCGGTTCCGTGTTTGAACCATCTTCAGTGCTGGCACTTTCATAATGACTTTTCGCCAGCTCTGAAGTTGGTTCAAACACGGAACCGAAACGTCAGCTGTGTGAATTGAATAAATAAATAAAAAAAGAAAAAACCACAGGAGTGACCGAAACTTTGTATCTAATACAAATAAACCACCCACGTTATTTAGATTCAAATTCAGATACAATTCCAAAGTGTCTTAGATCTATATCCTGAACTGAAACAAAACTAAAAAGGCCGTCACATTACAGTCCACATACAAATTGTAATTGGTTTTGTTTCAGTTCAGAATGTAAATTTAAAACGCTTTGTGATTGTATCTGAATATGAAGACGTCAAAGAATAAGTGACCGAAACTTTGTATCTTATACAAATAAATGACAGTTTACTTGATAACAAGTATTTTCATTTAATAAGAATAATAGAATCTTTAACTATCAAGATTTGATGGCATGCAAATTTCTAACACCTCTATTATAAGAAGTGAGACTTCTACCTCTGTGATGGAGTTCAGCACTTGATTGATATTTATTCAAAGAACTCTTTTTTTTTTGTATTTCCCGCCAAAAATATTTCCCGCTTAAATTAGTTCTCAAAAGCAACACTAGAATCGTTTATGCTAGAATTTGTTTACATACAAATATTGTACAAATAAAAAAAAAAAGACATCACTGTTATATAGTTTATAAATTTTGATGTGAAAGAAAAAAAATAAAATAAAAAAAAAAAACATTTTTAAAAATTCTTCAATGTATGTTTGTCTGTCTGTTGCTTCTGCTTCTGTCTCTATCTTATTCTCTATGAAATGTGTATGTGGTATTATTTTCTATTATTATTTAAAGAGGGATCTTTAGATAAATGTTAAATTCTGTTTTTATTTTAATAATAATAATGTCCGTGAATACAGGGAAACTTGATAGAGACTTAGATTTGGAAGCAAAGCCAAATTTAGAGGGGCTAAAATACGTATATAGAATCGCTGGTGTGTTTAGATAATAATTTAGAAAAAAAAAAAAAAATCTAAATATTTTGTTCAATTTTTGTTTAATTGTTTGATGCTCGGGTGCAATTATATTTTGTATTATTATTATTATTATTATTATGATATATACATAAATAGAGAGAGATACATACAATCAATGCTCAAAGCTTATCGATATTCAGTGATACTTTTAGTATTTCAAGAGAATATACAGTATATAATAAATAAATAAATAAATATAGCTATTTTCCTAGTTAAAATAAAAAACAAAAAAGAATAAAAACAAAAATGTAAATATTATTATAAATAAATATATTATATATATAATCCGTTACAAAAGAATTTAGAACATTGGTTTTATTTTTTTTTTTTTAATTATTTTAAATGTGAGAATTCTTCCAACAAAGAGCTGAAAAATTAATTTTAGGGACGTCATTTGAGCCGTAAAAATTGCTCAAAATTTCGATACAAAATTAATATATATAATAGCAGAGTGTCCGTCTGTCACTCGGGTCCCCCCCACATTCTCAAAACTGGAAGCGCAAAATGAATTCAGAATTTGTCCATTGGAAAGCATTGAGTTTTGTCAAAAATTAAAGGCAAATGAAAAATTAAAGTCAATTAAAATTAATTAAAATACTTAAATAATTAAATCTCTCAAATGAAAAATAATAAAAATTATTATATAATTAACAGAAGGTCTGTCTGACACGCTTTATCCTATCTTGGGATTACAGGAAAAATATTTTCTTCCCGAAATTTCTAAAACTTTTGAAATTATTAATTTAAATACTCATTTATTATATTAATTGTTTGAGTTACGACTTCTCCCATATGTTCATGTCGAAATTAAGTTTTGCACCCTTATAGAGGATCTTTGAGAGAGTACAAGAAAAATAGTCGGAACCCAAATTCTCATTTGAAGAGGCTCACAAAAGTTTTTTTTTTTTTTTTTGAGATTTCTCCATTGAAAAGCATTGGGCGTTATCTCTGCTTTCCTTTTTAATTATAATAAATTATCAAAAAGGGAGAATAAATGAGCAAGCAGCTAGTTATATTTCAATTTATTAGTAAACCAAGGCCGACGTTTCGGTCACATATGGAACCATCCTCAGGGCTACATTTAAAAATATTTTGGAAAATAGAGGTGGTCGAAAATTTGATAATTTGGTGATTTTTAGCTTGGAGACATTCAATTTTAAAAATTTATAACTCCGGTTCTATTCGAGCTTAAAAAATTTTTTTTTATTTTCATTTAAAATCTAAAAGAGTGAATTTCCAACAGAATTTATTAAATGTTTTACATTGTTATCAACAATTAAAATCTTTAGATCGATTTTTAACAATTGAAACTATTTTTTAATTGTTGGAGTAACAATTACTATTGGAAAAAATTAAATAATCTAGCTACATATGTGTGTGTGTAATTGACCAGTGTCAACCATGTGCCACTTAAAGAGAATTTTAACACGCTCTCTGTTCATGAAAATATATACGTAAAAGTGTCTAAATTCTTTTGCATCGGTTAGAACATACCCTATAGAGAGATCCATTTATATTTATTATTACTTAAGAGAAAAAAAAGAGAGCGAAAGAGAGAATATATTAAAAGCAATATTATCCCTAGGAAACAAAAAAAAAAAGAGTATTATTCTTATCATTACTATAATTTCACCCGGGCAAAATATATATTTTTTTTTTTTAATTATAAAGAACGAATTTCGAGCGAATCGCTCAAAAAGCAGAGGCCTACCGATTGATTCCTCAAAAAAAAAAAAAAAAATCTCGCTTGAAACAATCAATTAAAAAATAATAAAAAAAAGAAGAAGAAATCGACTGAAATACTTCTAAAACTATCTTCTATTTATCTCTAGTTTTCGATAAATGCTATTATATATATATACATCAGACAAGCAGACAAATCAACTATGTTTAGTGCACATAAATGTGATCATCATCAATCTCTTTATAAATAAAAAAAAAAACAAATTGGAATAGGGTAACTATTATTATATTTTTGTTTTTTTATGTGTGTGTTTTAAAATAATAATAATAATATTATATATATATAATAATTATAATACAATCAAATAATTCCTTTTTCAGCGTGTTTTCCTCTCATTATAACTTGTGATATACAATTGACACTCTCTCTGTCTCACTTTATGACGTCATGGCCATTTTTTTTTTTTTTTTTTAATTTTGAATTCACTCAACTCCTACAACGCAACGAAATCTTGTATATGTATAAATAAAAAATTAAAAAAAAACATCAAAGTGTGTGGTGCCCGAAAAATAAGAGAATGTTTTTTTTTGTATGAGTGTTTGTGTATTTGTGTATGTGTGAAAAAGATGAATAAATGAAAGAGAGAGAGAGAGAGAGAGAGAGCTAGTACCCTCTGGATTATTTCATTAAAAAAAAAACGTTGGAAATTAGAAAAAATACAAAAAAAATGCTCTCCGGTTTATGGTTGCGGATTAAACAACAACAATATGGTTATAAATTGATTAAATTTTTTTTAATCCATGCCCCAGTAGCCGTGAGGGTAGAGATGTTGACAAATATCAATATTGATAGTCGAGGCAAGGGTTCAGATCCCAGGCAATCCGATGAATTTATTTAAATCATTTGGAGAACAAATGGTATAAATAAATATACCTGAACCCTACTCTATATTGTAATTATAATATTATCTTTAAAAGTCAATGGATAAGATGCTGAAAATTTTAAAAAAATATCTATACTGATTCAAATTCTAATATGAGGATATATAATTTTATGAGGTCCGAGGATTTATGATGCATTTAAGTGGCCCGCTAGATCATTTGGGTTGCCCACCCCTGATCTCATTGGTATTTGCTTCAAGATATTAACAGAAAACGTGAATATTGGTGTGGATGGAGCTGATCGGAGGTGAAGATTTTGATGTCTGCATAATGTTATAATTGGCAGATTAAGGTTTTGAACATAACCTCGTATTAGCTACTGTCAAAATTCACTATGATTTTAAATAAATATATTAAATATATTTTAACTGTTAAATTTATTAATATATTAAATTAAATTAAAATATTAGCCTAAATTAAATTATTAATAAATATGTTTATTAATTAAATAAACCATTATTAAGATTATTATTAAATATTTTAAATATAATAGATTTAAAAGTTGATTCAATTGAAGTGGCAGAAAAACGTCAAAAAAAAGGTAAGTAAATTTATTTATTTTAAATTAAAAAAAAAATACTGTAGATTAACTTACAATTTGTTTGTGTTTTTTCTGCCACTTCATTCAATAGTTTGTCTAGATAAATATATTATGAAAATTTTCCTCTTTTTTTTATTCCCCAATGAGGGCCTAGAAATACTTCAATTATTCAAATGTCTATATCCATCTCCGATCAGAGCGTCGATAAGAGCAAAGAAAATGAATCGGGATCAAAGAAGAATTCTCAGCGCAACTCCAATATAAACAGCTCTATTCAAATGCATGTTTCTTTGCTATACTCTTATCGCAGCTCCAACATAATCGCACCCTTATACCGAATTTTGGGTCTCAGCTAGTTAACAGCGATCTGGGCTCTTATTTAATCATATGAATACCTTAAATAAATGTTGTGCGATAATAAAGGCAAAATTGAGACACTTACCGGTAGACGATTTTCACCCAATTGAAGATTAATTATCACCCCTCTGAGGCTATTCGTCTGCCTGTTTTCTTCGATGTTCACTAGTGGACTGTATTTTTGATAGGACGCGATTTCTGTGGATGTCTTGATTCACGAATGTATTGTATGTTGAGGGTTTCTCGCACTAATAAGTTACATAGAGTTGTAGAGATTGCGATGAGGGGTTGAGCCGTTCTGAAGGGGGAGCCCTCTCCACTCGCCTTTTAAGGGCAAAGCGGCCCGTGTCACAAAGTACCGTTATGACCACACAAATGTGAAGACTCGAAAATTACTCGAGGCAAGTTAATTTAGCCTATTTTTTTAAGGCAAAGCAAGCAGAAACATTAATAGGTTTATTAATGTAATAAGAAAACGCAAAAATTTTGTAAATTTTTGTAATTTGTATAAATTAATGTGTTTGGAGAGCATTTTTTTTATTTTTCTGCTTATATAAAAAAATCATAGGCGTACCCAGAAATTTTTGATGTTATTTGGAGTTTATATATTTATAAATTCTCCCCTGGAATGAGGTAATAGGAGAAATAAATCAATTTTCCGTGTACCGGTGATGATTTTCTCCTCTTTTGATTTCGTTGCTCATTTCATTCTAGTAGTGTTTATTTTTTATATATCAGTGGACTGCAAGAAAATAGTTCTATAAATAATTAAAAACTCAATATTTGAATTATAGGCGGTTAAACCCTTATTCCTTTAAAAAGAAATTGTAAAATACAAAACGACTGGAACATTGTATCCGGCAAGTAATTTGGTGTCTTTATCATCATGAGAGACAGTTAAGCATAAAAATGCATTAATTTAATCGATTTTCAATACATTTTAAAAGCGGTATTAATAATTATTTTTCTGACGAAGTGATGAAGTAAGGTTATAATTGGCTAGCATAAATGTCAATTTAGTTGGCCAGTTGACCGTAAGGGTGATGTTGTATGATTTATAATTTCATACATGTCATACAATTTGATCCTAATTTCACTTTAGTATAAGTAATAACATAACCTCACTTCCTCTGTTAAATATCTATATTAATTAATAAAACCGTTTAAATTAATGCATTTTTTTGTTTAGCTGTCTCTCATGATGATATAGATACTAAATTAATTCAATAAAGAAAAAACAAAAATTTTTTTACAGTGTATTTGACGTCAAATCAACACACACTTTTCTCAGATTTTTATGAAATTTGGATCATAGATACTCTTTATAGAGATTAAGAAAAAGCTTGAATTTCAACTTAATATCTCAAGTTGTTTAAGAAATATGTTAAATTTGTTAAAAGGAAAATAAAATCTCTTAGAGGTGAGATAGAAAGATGAATGAGGTATCATTTTAGAGCTTGTTACCCTTTCTAGTGATATACAACACAACAGGATTTATAATAAAAAATTTTTAAATTTTTCTCAACAAAAATACTTTTGAGTTTTTCTGGTTACCGCCTATGAACAAAAATAGATTTTAATTTTGTGTCCAAGGAGTGCTAGCTTTATCTTTTTTTTGAGGTCTGTTTCCCCCTCCCCCTCCCCCCCTACCTCTGTCCACACACAATTGTTTGTTCTGGTACTACTCTAAGATACAAATACGACGACCCTGCGATTCTGCTGACTGTTGTGGTGCTTTGTTGATAATTTTCTTAGTGTATAGTGCCATTCCGGCTCTATGTTTCCATTAAGGCCTATACTTAAATCATAAAACAAAAAAATAATGTGCCGGCGAGCCCAAACATGCTGAATTTAAAAAAAAAATAAAAAAATAATATTAAAATAAGAGAGAAAACAATTTATAATCTAGAAATAATCTTTGTTCTATTATTATTATTTTTCTTAATATATTATTTCTTATTATAATAATTGGCGGAAGAATGTGTGACATTAAATCTAATTATTCATAGAAAAAATAAAAAATAATAATGCTGTTATTGCGTTTTATATAGAAAAATAAAAAAAAAATAATATAAATAAATAAAAAATCATCTATGTATGTTGGAAATGCCTATAAGTGTTTCTGACTTTTTAAAATTGTTATTGTTAGAAAAAATTCAATAAATGACAATGGAGAGCTAATGATGTAATAATTAAACTTCTCTATCATTTATTTCTTCATCTAAAGTTATTTACCCTGGAAACATATTTCTTTTTAGGTTTTTACTGGATAAAAGCTTTTATTTCATATTTTTTTTAATGTTATAGAGCATTGGGTGTTTTCTTTTTATTTAGTGAATAATATAATCAAAATGTTAATTAAATAATTAAAAAATGAAATTTAAAATTTAAATATGGTAACCTAACCTACAACTGTCATTTCATTTGTGAGTATATTTATTATTTTGTTTAATTAATTAATATCAAATAAATAAATTCAGTTTGCTTTCATTTTTTTTTTAGGTTTATAAGGAACTAAACATATGGAAAATTAATTTTAGAATATATATGGCCCGAAAAGTGGAATCTGGCAAAATCCATTACTATATGAATCCTCAAGATTTAAAAAAAATTCAAAAGTAATATTTCTAATGAAGTATTTCAGACCTTAATAATATTTCCCGTAAGAATATAAAACGTATAAAACAAATGTATTAAGCAAATATGAATTATAGAGGGCGGCAAATGGACATTAGCCTATAGGCGGCATACTCTTAATTCCGGCCCTGGCCCTAATACAATTTTTCTGATCCCTGAATGCAAAAAACATATATTTACGATATTCTGTAGTTCTTTGGCTTTCCAAAAAGTATTTGTTCGTGAAAATCTGTTGATTATTAACGAAATTATTAACAAAACAGTTATCAAAGTCTGGTAAAAAAAAAACACTCTGTCTGCCTATCTTTTAGGCGCTTTGCTTATAAGAATAAACATAACTATTATATGGTATATATTTTTTAACTAATTTTATTAATAATTTCTTTAATAATCAACAGAGTTTGACGAATAAATGCTTTTTGGAAAGGCAAAGAACTATAGAATATCGTACAAATAACCTTTTTGCATTCAGAGATCAGAGAAATTGTATTAGGGGTGTCCAAAGTAAAAAAAATTTTAAAAATTCGATTTTTTTAAACTTTTAGCCGTTTGTCGCACGTCTAAATGACCTCTGATTTGGCTGAAACTTAAAATTTATATATATTATAACTCTCCGCATATTTTTAAGGGATGTCGCCTTAAAAATGTTTTGAACATTCTATATAAAAGTCGTTTAAGAGCACATTTTCTATTAAAACTTATTTTTCTCTATAGCTCTAAAATTTGACGTGGTGGGACAAAACTGATGGGTTTTTGGAATCAGCGCTACCCAAATAATACTCAGGAATAGCTTCAAATACCCCGGCAACAAAATCACTGTTCCTCTGTGTTCTTAATCATAAATCACAGATCAAACACAATCAAGATTGGACAGTTATAGGTTAAAAATTGTTATAATGGTAAGTTTAGGGCCATCTATACGTTTGTCATGGAACTAAAAGTAAGGAGGGGGAAAAAAAAGTTGCTCTGAGAGAGATTTGAACTCGAGCTTTTTGAAATTCACGTTTTGATACTGACTACTTAACTCGTTCGTACACTTTGCTTTATAATATTTCAAAGCTTTTTAGCTACTTGAATGGCACGTAGTACTATTAAATTTTTTTTTAACAAAAGGTCATTTATAAATTGTAAAAAACTTATAATTAAAAGTAATTTATTAGTTAATTCATTTATATCCTTAATGTATTTCTTATTAAACTCATGAAAAAATGTTATTTTGTTGGCTAATGGAACGAACTCTACAGGATAAATTATGAACTAGCCTAGTATTGCCATCTAGCCACTTGTCATATAACTAAAGGAAACTTATAAATGCTTCCCATAGAGCTGTTCCCCCCCCCCCCATGTCATAAATTCTCCGAAAGTTGCTATTTAATGCCAAACAGAAAAGTCCCGCCCCCTCCCCCCTGATTGCGTCACTGCCTTTGAATAAAGAATAAAGTTAAGAAGATATCGAAAGAAAGGGGATTAAAGCAATTAGCCTGTAGTGGCGCATTTGTGATTCCACCAAGCCTTCAGTAATCCCAAATTACGTTTTTATTACCTTTCCGTAAGAAACATGTAGTTATAAAAAATATTTTAGAGTAATCCTATTAAGTAAAAATGAGGAAGTGAATGAAACAAAGAATTATTTTTTTTTAAGTTGACGTTTCGGTCACAAATCGTGACGCTCTTCAGGAATTTATTAAGGAATACATAGGTCTACTTATATTAATGTATTTTTTTTCTTTATGGAATGGAAAAGAACAAGTACAGGTGCAGCAAATAAAGAGAGCCTTTGGATGCCAAATGCCGAAAAGGAGACGTTTCGGACAAAATTTATTTGTCCATCTTCAGTCCTCGTTGGCTTATAAATTAATTAGGCACAAAGTTGTCATTGTTGTTTTGGCACGAATTTGTGCGCATGTATATTTTTTTATATAAAAACAGGCGAGTGTCAAAATATACATGCGCACAAATTCGTGCCAAAACAACAATGACAACTTTGTGCCTAATTAATTTATAAGCCAACGAGGACTGAAGATGGACGAATAAATTTTGTCCGAAACGTCTCCTTTTCGGCATTTGGCATCCAAAGGCTCTCTTTATTTGCTCCACCTGTACTTATTCTTTTCCATTCCATAACATCAACAGCAACTTCTCTTCGAATTAAATTTTTTTTCTTTAGCTTAAAAATGAATATAATCAATAAATACTCACGTTGCTCCTAATTGTATGAATTAATAAATATTGGTAAATCCTAAAGAAGTTCCGGATTTATGACCGAATCGTCAACTTGAAAAGAAAATAACCCTTTTAATATTTTGTCTAAAAATTATTTAATCCAATTTTATTTAACAGAATAAATTACATTTTTTTTTAAGTTTTTTTGTTGCCTAAGTAGCTTTTATTTTTTCTGTGACGCCCGTTGCTGATTGATGGCCGATGTATGTGTTTATATAGAATTTATAGAAAAGATAAATGAACAGAATGGCGTTGGGCAGCATGATTGGAATTATGACATTCCGAGGATAGTCACAGTCATAAATGAACAGTTGACCTAAATGAAGAACTACCATAACAAATTGTATCTGGAAACAAACAAACAATTTTCAATTATTAATAAACTAGCCCTCCTGGATCTCCCTCCAGCTGGCTCGAGCCCGCATGAGGCGGACTTGATCGAGTGACGTAATTTTTCAATCAACAGCCCCCCCCCCTTAAAATAGCTTCCCTGTTTATGGCTACCTTAGGAGGGACCGGTTATCTGTTGAATAGCTTGAGGAACAATAATTTTATTACGACTTTTGAGTAACTTAGTGATTTCGACTTTTGTCCGGGTTTATTGAACAAATACTCCTATGTGCGACGTTTGGTATATGAGGTTAGCACGCTAACCTCTACGCCATGCCCCGAGGGCAAGTAGCTGATTTAACGCATAGATAATTGAACGTGTATTATTATTTAAAATGAAATATAAATATTTAATCAATATATTGAAATAGGAACATTTTACTAACAAAATCGTAAGTATTGAATTTGAATTTTTTCATTGAATTTTTTTTTTCTCAATTTCAAATCAATTATTGTTTGTCATTTTTCAGGTGAGGTTAGTCTCCAACCAGGGAATAAACTCCAATCAAACTGCAATGAAAATGTAACTCTTTATTTCTTCTTAAAGAAGATGAAAATCGACATATTTTTGGTATTAAATTATTAAAATGATTTGTATTTGTGTTAAATTTACTTGGAAATGTATAAAAATTTATTTTTTGATACAAATTTATTATTTTAATAGTTTAATTTGTTTTATTATTTAGTAAAATTGTATATTTTAATATAATATAATTTTTTTTTTAATAAATAAAAAATAAAATAAATTAAAAAAAACTATTATTTCACCTAGACCACTCACTTTCCCTCAAAACTATAAACTCGTAAGGACTTTAATTTTTGTTTATTAAAGCTTTTGTGGTTTGAAATATTATTATTAGGAGAATTTTTAATTATAGACCACATATTTGTATTAAATATTTATTAAAAATAAATATATTTGTACAGTATTTATATATTTTTAATAAATATTTAATACAAATATGTGGTCTATAATTAAAAGTTCTCCTACTTTCATTTTTCACAAAAAAGTATATTATTTTTCATAAACCCGTAATTTAAATTTCATATACCAAAAATGAATTTATTCATATACCCGAATATGAAAAATTTCATATCTGGGTTTATGAAAATTCATTTTTGGTATATGACCTTTCTCATATACCCAAAATGAATATTTATAAACAGTTTGTGTAACAGACTTCCTATACATATGTATGAATATGGCTCGAAAATTTTTAACAGTGTATTTAATGCATTTGGTTGATTTTCATTGATCTTTTAACAATAAATACTTTATAAATGTTATTATATATTATGTATCTTTTATAAAAGCATAAAAATATAGAAATATAGGCCAGATATAGGCTAATACTATATCGGCTGTTAGACTAGCCTGCCATCTATTGCAAGAACTAATTTGACATTTGATTTTTAAATAAATCATCTAAGCTTATTTCAAAAATTTCTTAATTAATATGTGATTAATAATAACAATAAATTCATTTTTAAATTTAAAAAAAATTAAAGATTATTGGGACAGATTGTTTTTTTGTATTTGCTTGATAACAAAAAAATTAATTACGATAATTTTTTAATAATTCATTAAACAAATTATAGCTCGATGTCCTAATAATCTCTTATGAATTTAATTCTTTAAAAAAAAAACCGCATTGAAAAATTCCTTATAATAGTCTAGTTTTTTTTTAAAGTACGTTTAGACGTCACTCCTGAACCCTATTATAATTTTAAATAAGGAGAGATAGAACCCAATGCTTTCCAAAGAGTAAAACAGGAATTTAATCATAAACAGAGCGTGGCAGACAGACACTCAGCAATTATATACCTGCTAAATAGACTAGCGGCGACGCCCGGCTTCAGAGGGTTTTGCCGTGGATTGAGTTTTATTTAACAATATTTTATATAATAATAAATAAATTTGTATTATTATTTTTAAATAAATATCTTTCTATTCTATTCTATAATAATAAATAACAATAAATAAACGTTCAATATTCTTTCTTTTTTTTTCTAACCTAAGTAGTTTTTATTTTATTTTTTGGTATTTTTGTGTGACTCTTACTGGTTTTGCTGCTTGTTTACCGAGATATGTGTTTATGTAGAATTTATAAAAAAGATAAATGAACAAGAAGCCGTTGGGGGCAATAGGAAGAAAGATTTTTCGAGGATATTCACAATCATAA
Source organism: Euborellia annulipes (assembly GCA_023213315.1). NCBI lineage: Eukaryota > Metazoa > Arthropoda > Insecta > Dermaptera > Anisolabididae > Euborellia > Euborellia annulipes. The sequence continues at coordinate 28,610 of JAKCPI010012581.1, forward strand.
ATTATAAGTTGACTTAAATGAAGAAGTATCAGAATAAATTGAATCTGGAAAGAAATAAAAATAAAAAATTATAATCCATTTGCTTTGATATTTCAACTCTAGCAAACTAATCCGCCAGATAGCAAATCTTCGATATAGTAAACAAGAACACGCTTAATCTTTGAGTTTTAAAAAAGTGAATTTTTCTATCTGAGGTTAAAGGAAAGTTTTGTGAAGTTAGCAACTTAGGGACCATGCAAGATATCTGAATCGTAAAATTTATTTTGGTGACAATGTGTTTACTACATTTTATTATTTAAATTCTTTTATATGTGTAGCCCCCCCTCCCGGGGGTGTTATTTACGCCCCTGCCTTGGAAGATTTGTACTTGTTACCATGGCAAGTGAAAAGAACAAACCATATGTTTACATTCAAAGTGAATTTGTTCTTTTATTTAAGGTTGTTCGGATAGTACATCGTAAGTCATAATAGAATCTAAATTTTTTTTTTTTTTATTAAAATGAAAAATTTGAATGCCAAAATTCCTTATTATAATTTAGTCGTGACCTATCAGAGTTTATAATTGGATTAAGTTAATAATTTAATTACCAAAAATAATAAATGAATGACTTTCGACTTGAGCAGTTTTTCACGTAATATAGAACTGGCAACATTGCATTCATCAGCTATCTATTTTAAATCTTTAAACGCCTTCAATTTTATTTTATTTAATATATTACAATGATTAATACAAATCAGTTTAAACACAATGGACGATTTGCGAGAAAAAATATCGTAAAATGGAAAAAAAATGTAACTGACAACGAGAAATGAATATTATTTTATGTGACGTTGCCAGACTGGTCTGAGTCTCGTGACTTCCTTATTTTTAAATATTACCGACTGTCATTTTCAGGAATTTTTTTACTTTCTTGTTAAAATATCTTTAAAAGCCTTCAGCAGAAACTTTTGATTTTATGTTTAACGAATTCCTCGGAAGTGAATTGATAAAAATGTAAGTTTTTTGTTTTTTTTTTGTATCTATTGCTGGAGTGGCTATATGATTCGTATTGTGTGCGTTTCGTCGACATTCCCCATAGACTACATGATCAATTTCAATTTTTTAAAAATTAATTGCACGATAACACTGTGTCAGATCTGCTTCAAAATTTTATTTTATACGAATGCGATAGTGATTAAAAACATATTAAAAAAATTAGCTTTTAATCTAATAAAGTGCACCTTTAAAGTTCCAAAAGAAAAAAAAAGAAGTTTCGGACACCTTATGTTTACTTACAATTTGAATTTTGGTGATATATTTTTTCCACCAGAGGTACCGTGAATTGACGCCCATTCCCGAGAGGAAATAATACGTGTACATGATGATATGCACAAAACAATTGATGAGGCCGCCAAATGTGGCATGGCCGCCTGGGAAGTATTTGACGCCGCCCCAGACCAGGGCTGGCATTCCCGCATGATGGTACACATGCAAAAAGCTCACTTGGTTTTGCTTCTTTCTTAATACAAAAAAAATCTAAAAAAAAAAAAAAAAATTTTTTATAAAATCCAATGGCGTAGCTTTTTGGACACTACGCCCCTGATCTGAAATGCATCATCTCACCGTGTCTAAAAGTTCGATATATTTCGTTATATAATAAACATAGATAACTTTTGCCACCTGAAACAGAGATAAAGAACATACATTGGTTAATCGATGCAACTTAGAAGTTTAAAAAAATCTGGTGGTGCTAACCAACCGCAGAAGGCACAAATCCCTCTTACAATCGTTAATCGTAGTATTATTTTCAAATATTCGGAAATAATAAAGAAAACACCAAGCTATATTTATTATCGGTAATTTTATTGAGGTTTGGCAACTGGTATTTCGATTTTTTAAAAGTTTCGGTCCATCATCAGGTCTGAAAATGATTATAAAAATTATAAACAAAGGAAACTTCGGATTTCGATTATTATTTGAAATTCCTTTCCGACAGAACGATATATTTGAATTTAAGATATTTATATTTTGATACCATGGCAACCATTTATCCTATCTTTCCTATGAAGTACAAGAGAAAAGTGGTCTTCAGAAGATTTCAATCGCAAAATGAGAATATACATTTTAAAGAACATCTAAAAAATAATTGATTTTTGAATTTTTTAAAAAATCGTTGGAGCGAATTTTGAGAAAAAAAAAATTGAAAAAGTACATCAGTAAAGTACTAGTACTCTTTGGTCGATTTGGATTAAAAGCTTATTTTCACGCCCTCGGTGGATGTCTAATTTAAATATAAAATTCCAACCTCTTAGCTGTCAATTCCTTCAAGCTTTAAATTGAACCCAGACAGACCATGTCGCGAAAACCACTTTTTTGGATTCAGGGGACCTCAAAACGTGAAGATCCATCAAAATCTCGACATCGAATTTTTGACATGAATCCAATACTTTCTCTCTATATATATATTACATATATACATAGGTAAGAGAAAGTAAAAAATAGATATATAACTTTCTCTGTTTCTACACAATCTATATACGTATATATATATAATTCGCTAATGTCCGTCTGTCTGTCTGTCACGCTCTATTTAGGCAACTTCCCGTTGGAATTTTGAAATGAAATTTTATATGCATAAAGAGGACCTTCTCGGGATTGCAAGAAAATTATTTTCATCCCGAAATTCCTATAACTTTTTGAGTTATTAATTCTTAAAGTTATTATTTCTTCCATAGGAAATGTATAGAGAAATATTTATGTATTCTTTTCATTTGTGTATTTCATGAATGTAAACAAATCTTCAAGCAGGCACTGGATTGGAATGGAATAATAATAATAATAATAATTTTTTTTGCCCTCGGGGCTTGGTGTAGAGGTTAGCGTGCTAACCTCGTATACCAAACGTCGCGGGTTCGGAGCCCAGGCAGTCCGATGATTTTATTTAAGCCATCTGGATACCAGATGGCTTAAATAAGAATGCCTGGACCCCAAATAAATATAATTATTTATACAACGGTCATCGTCAAAGTCTTAAATGGCCTAAGTTGCCGAAAAGACTGTGTGAATGTGTGTGTGAGTGTGAGTGTGAATGGAAAAAAAAAATTTCCATAATTAAGAAGAAAAGGTGAGAACCCAACGGCCTTTGGCCGAAAAAGGTCAAATAAAAAAAAAAGGAAAAGGCGAGGGTCCGCCGCAGGCGGGCCCGAGCCAGCTGGAGGATGGTCCAGGAGGACGAAGCCCGCCGAAGGCGGACGACGCGGCTAGTGATTATAATTGCTTACTCACTCGAATGGCTGAAGGTATTGGTCTATAATCGATAGGTTCACATGTCCAACTATATGTTGTCGCCCAGCCAGCTAGTAGACCCTAAAAAAAAAATAAGAAACAATTGGACATAATCACTTGCTGTTTAAACTATCGTTTAAACATTAATTTGCAATGTACAAGAAGAATTTCTTATTTGTTTGTTTTCATATTTATGTATGTATACCTATCTACGTATGTCGATTTATTCAAGTTATGCCTAACATCAATACAAACGTCAGTTCAAAATGTTGCACTTAAGGGGGGCTGAGGGGGCAAAGCTCTTCGCATGTTTTTGCCGATAAGATGGCGTTAGGGGTCTTGAAAATTTAGCCAAAAAGCCCAACTATTACGAAAATTTGCCAACAGATGGCAGGCTATATTTAATCTCATACATTAGTTTGATTTTCGTAATAATGAATAGTTTATAAATATCATACTTATATATAAAAGGCTAAGAGGGTGTCCGATGTGTGAAACAACCAATCAGGCCTCAGGGATAGCGCCATGGTAACAAAATATAAATATTTACCCATGATTACGATTTTTTTTATTTATTTACATTTTGAATTCTAAAATATCGGCGTAAATTTTTTGTCTGTGTACCGGGAGAGTCCCGGAAAGGATATGATTCACAAAAAATCTTAAGTTCATGAATAATTAACCGCTAAAATAATCTCTACATATAAAAATGAAAAGGGAAAATGTATGTACCGGTAAGTATATAAGTAGGCGAGCAAGGGGGTCCAGGGGGCGCAGCCCCCTGACTAGATGGAAAGCCCCGCCGAAGGCGGGGCTTTGCGTCTAGTTATTATCTAATTATATTAAACGAGCAATGTACTTGTTTGTTTGTTTATATGCATATCAGTTCTCGAAAACGGCTCTAACGATTTTTATCAAATTTTAAATATATACTATTTGTGGTCCAAATATGCAATTGTGCTAGGTCTCATGTTTGGGAAAATTCGGGTACTAGTACTTTACTGGTGTACTTTTTTAGTTTTTTCCAATTTTCTCGAAATTCCCTTTAAAGATTTCTTTCAATTTTTAAATAGTTGCTATTTCCGGGATACAAAACAAATTGCGCTACGTTTCATCTTCAGGACACCTCGAGTACTAGTACTTTACTGGTGCACTTTTTTAGTTTTTTCCAATTTTCTCGAAATTCCCTTTAAAGATTTCTTTCAATTTTTAAATAGTTGCTATTTCCGGGATACAAAACAAATTGCGCTACGTTTCATCTTCAGGACACCTCGAGTACTAGTACCTTACTGGTGCACTTTTTTAGTTTTTCCCAATTTTCTCGAAATTCCCTTTAAAGATTTCTTTCAATTTTTAAATAGTTGCTATTTCCGGGATACAAAACAAATTGCGCTACGTTTCATCTTCAGGACACCTCGAGTACTAGTACTTTACTGGTGCACTTTTTGTTTTTTCCAATTTTCTCGAAATTCCCTTTAAAGATTTCTTTCAATTTTTAAATAGTTGCTATTTCCGGGATACAAAACAAATTGCGCTACGTTTCATCTTCAGGACACCTCGAGTACTAGTACTTTACTGGTGCACTTTTTGTTTTTTCCAATTTTCTCGAAATTCCCTTTAAAGATTTCTTTCAATTTTTAAATAGTTGCTATTTCCGGGATACAAAACAAATTGCGCTACGTTTCATCTTCAGGACACCTCGAGTACTAGTACTTTACTGGTGCACTTTTTTAGTTTTTCCCAATTTTCTCGAAATTCCCTTTAAAGATTTCTTTCAATTTTTAAATGTTTGCTATTTCCGGGATAAAAAAACAAATTGCGCTACGTTTCATCTTCAGGACACCTCGAGTACTAGTACCTTACTGGTGCACTTTTTTAGTTTTTCCCAATTTTCTCGAAATTCTCTTTAAAGATTTCTTTCAATTTTTAAATGTTTGCTATTTCCGGAATAAAAAACAAATTGCGCTACGTTTCATCTTCAGGAAACCTCGAGTAGTAGTACCTTACTGGTGTACTTTATTAGTTTTTCCCAATTTTCTCGAAATTCTCTTTAAAGATTTCTTTCAATTTTTAAATGTTTGCTATTTCCGGGATAAAAAAACAAATTGCGCTACGTTTCATCTTCAGGACACTTCGAGTAGTAGTACCTTACTGGTGTACTTTATTAGCTTTTTCTAATTTTCCTTTTAAAGGTTTTATAATATTCAAAGCCTAGTGGGCTTGCTTCCTGGTCAAACCCTCCCTCTCTTTACTCTGGACCCACAGATTTATCTCTCCACGAATATTAAAATTCAATTAATGTGCAATTTTGTAAATTTAATTTTTTATATCAATAATTACTAACAATGTATTTAATTTAATAATGTCAAAAGGCCAATTAGTAGAAATATACCTATTATTTAAATTATAATATTAAAATACTAATTTCTGATTATTATTAATTAATTTTATTGAAAATAATAATTTTTAATTGTCTCCAGGCTGACGCATTTCCTGGGCAACTCTCTTATATCTCATGATTAATGTATTCTTATGAGGCACTGTCTCCTCTAAGTATCCACCCAGTAATGTTGCTATTCCTCAAAGCTCTCCCTCGACTGTTACTTCTTATTTTGGTGTTTTTATTGATGTTTCCATTGAGGAGCAAGTTATTTATCTCGTTATATAATAATTTCTTTTAAATATTTTCTTATTTCTTCTATACAAATCAAATTGCGCCCCTCGAGTATTCGTACTTTACTGATGTCCTTTTTTTAGTTTTTTACAATTTTATCAATATAAAAAAAAAGACCGAGCTCCGGCTCGGTCACCCCGGAACTATATATTATATGTCATTTATAACAGCATAGAAATTTATAAATATCGGCTTAATAGTGATCTGATAATTGAGGCTGTTAGACTAGCCTGCCATCTTTTGCAAGAGTGCTCAACTATTTTTAAATAAATAAAAAAATTTATTTTTGACTTCATCCCCACTTTATTTAATTTTTATAGGTTGGATATTAATGATTTTAACATTTTTAGATTTAAAAAAAAATTACAATTTTCATAATAGAAATCCTATTGTAATTTCTATAAATAGAAAAAATAATTAATTTTCATTATTTTTTAATTAATCATAATTTTATTAAGTAAAATGTTCACGAATTTAATTCATTTAAAAAAAAAACTACATAAACAGGCAGTCTGATGATTTTATTTAAACCATTTGGATATCAAATGGCTTAAATAAGAATGCCTGGACCCCATATATGTATATTAATCTCTATCACGGATATCGTCAAAGTCTTATATGGGCCGAGTTGCCGAAAAGACTGTGTCAATGTGAGTGTGAGTGTGAATGAGAAAAAAGTGTGAGTGTTTAAAAAAAAAAATAAAAAATCTTAATTTAATAATTGTAAAAAAAGGGAAATCAATTGGCGTATGTTAAATTAAAAACTGAGAAAAATATTTATTTATTATTTGAATCATTTTTAATTATTTTAAAAATTATATTTTATCAATTTAAAAATTGAAAAATTAAATCTCACAATTATTTTTTTTATAATTCGTCATATATATTAAATTTCAACTTTCCTATTTTTGTCGTCATGGCTTGTGACGTCATAACTTGTAGCGCGTGACGGCCTTTGACGTCACGGCTTGTAACGCGACATGCTGATAGAGAAACGAAAAAATTTGTGTCGATCAAAATAAAGTTTCACTTTATTTAATCAATTAAGGTTGTTCGGACATTAAAGCACTTTGGTAGATTAAAAGCTAATTTTTTAATATGTTATTAATCACTATCAAATACGTATAAAATAAAATTTTGAAGCAGATCTGACGCAGGGTTATCGTGTGATTAATTTTTAAAAAATTGAAATTTAACATGTAGCCTATGGGGAATAACGACGAAATTCACACATATCGAATTAAATAGGCATCTGTGCAAATGATACAAAAACAAAAATACTTACATTTTATTAATTCACTTCCGAGGAATACGTTAAAAATAAAATCAAAAGTTTCTGCCGACCGCTTTTAAAGATATTTTAACAAGAAAGTCAAAAAATTCTCCAAAATGACAGTCGCTAATATTTAAAAATAATGAATTCTCGAGAGTCAGACCAGCCTGGCAACGTCGCATAACATAAGTGTCTTATCTCTATGTCAGATACATTTTTTTTTTCAATTTTACAATATTTTTTCTCGCAAATCGTCCATTGTGTTTAAACTGATTTGTATTAATCATTGTAATATATTAAATAAAATAAAATTGAAGGCGTTTAAAGATTTAAAATAGATAGTTGATGAATGCAATGTTGCCAGATCTATATTACGTGAAATACTGCTCAAGTCGAAAGTCATTCATTTATTATTTTTGGTAATTAAATTATTAACTTAATCCAATTATAAACTATGATAGGTCACGACTAAATTATAATAAGGAATTTTGGCATTCAAATTTTTAATTTTATTTAAAAAAAAATTTAGATTCTATTATGACTTACGATGTACTATCCGAACAACCTTAATTTTATACATATATTTGAGAAAATTTCTTCCATAGTTCTGATTCTGGATCTTTAAAAAAAAAAAAAAAAAAAATTGAAGTTTCATATTTAAATAAATAATGAATACATACCTCGACAAAAGTGTAAGTACTTATGACGATTTGTATTAAATTATAAATAAGTAACACTGAAGAGAGATTGTATGGTTTTCTATTTTCCATAAATTTGGGCCCAGCATAGAGCACAAAGAACAGATAGAGGGAGATAATACTGAGGCCATGAGTTGGATGTTTCACCAAAAACCAGTCGTTTGTCCGAGGGTCTAAAAACAAAAGAGAAAAGTTATTAATATGAATGTTATAGAAAATAAGGAGTGAGATGTTATAGCTGCAACAAACATGGAGACGATATATCTGGTTTGTGGTCTGCTCCCTATTTTGTTTGTTGCTATTTATATTTCTGGCCTAATTAAAAAAAGTAATCAGGACTGTAAGCGTGCGATTATGTTTTAGCTGCGATAAGCGATAAGAGCATAGCAAAGAATATAGAAACATGCTTTTGTGTTTATATTGGAGAATCGTTCTTTGATCCCGATTCATTTTCTTTGCTCTTATCGACGCTCTGATGGGAGGTGGATATAGACATTTTAATAAGTGAAGGATTTCTAGGCCCTCATTGGGGAATAAAAAAAAGGGAAAGATTTTCATAATATATTTTTCTAGACATACTATTGAATGAAGTGGCACAAAAAACACAAACAAATTGTAAAGCCCACCGCACACGAGGCTAGTTTTCTGGCTAAATTGCTTGCTAGGTTCTCTTGCTAGTTTTGGAGATGCAAAATGACGTCACTACTAGATGCGTTGCTTGTTCTCTTGATAGATTTCAGGTTAAGTCAGGGGCTATTTTTGGAGATGGATTTTACTACTTGATTTGAGTGAGAACCAATCAGAAAGCAGTATGGTGTCACGTGATGATGCGGCTACTAGTTTTGAATGAGGACCAATCGGATAGCAGTATGGTGTCAAAGTGTTTGGAATACATGTTTGTTCCGAAAGAGTTCATAGCTTAATTAAATATATATGAATATAAATCCGAAATCAGAAAGGTGATCGAAAGACCAAATAAAAACCAAATCAAACTTTCCAACCTAAAAACCAGCTTGGGGGGCACGGCGTGAAGCTAGCGACATGTGAAGCCAACATTATAAAATTCTATCAGGAAATCCAACCACAGAGCGCGCTTGTAGTAGTAACTAGTGGCAAAATCTGGTAGCAAATCTATCAACAAAACTAGCTCCGTGTGCAGAGGGCTTAAGTTAATCTACAGTAATTTTTTTTTTTTAATTTAAAATAAATAAATTTACTTACTATTTGTTTGACGTTGTTCTGCCACTTCAATTCAATCAACTTTTAAATCTATTTATATTTAATATCTATTAAGCCCTCTGCACACGGAGCTAGTTTTGTTGATAGATTTGCTACCAGATTTTGCTACTAGTTTTCAAGCGCGCTCCGGGGCTGGATTTCCTGATAGATTTTTATAATGTTGGCTTCACATGTTGCTAGCTTCACGCCGTGCCCCCCAAGCTGGTTTTTAGGTTGGAAAGTTTGATTTGGTTTTTATTTGGTCTTTCGATCGCCTTTCTGATTTCGGATTTATATTCATATATATATTTAATTAAGCTATGAACTCTTTCGGAACAAACATGTATTCCAAACACTTTGACACCATACTGCTTTCTGATTGGTTCTCACTCAAATCTAGTAGCAAAATCCATCCCCAAAAATAGCCCCTGACTTAAGCTGAAATCTATCAAGAGAACAAGCAACGCATCTAGCAGTGACGTCATTTTGCATCTCCAAAACTAGCAAGAGGACAAGCAGAGAACCTAGCAAGCAATTTAGCCAGAAAACTAGCCTCGTGTGCGGTGGGCTTTTTTTTTTTTTTTTTTTTTTTTAAACATTCACACTTTTTTCTCATTCACACTCACACTCACACACACATTCACACAGTCTTTTCGGCAACTCAGGCCATTTAAGACTTTTAGACGATAACCGTTGTAAGTAATATATAAATTGTAGGTTCAGGCATTTCTATTTAAGTCATCTGGTATCCAAATGGCTTAAATAAAATCATCGGACTGCCTGGGTCCGAACCCGCGACGTTTGGTATAGGAGGTAGGCACGGCGGTGGGCTTTAGAAACAATTGTCTAAGCTTGAAGCTTGAATAAAATCAATAGATCAATTTTTAAGATTTGTCAAGTTTCAATATATTTCGAAATTTCTGTCTGTCTCTCACTCTCTGTTTGACCTTATTACTGTTGAAACTTCGATTTTTTTTTATATTCTTTTAGGAATTTATTTGCACCCTTATAAGATGAGGTTATGGTGAGGCTCAAAATTCCCAGATGGGAAGTTTCAAAAAATTCCTGTAAACCCAGAATTTTCCCATGGGTTGTATCTCTTAAAATTAATTTTAACAATTAAATCCCACTAATGAAAAATAATAAAAATTGTTATATAATTAAATTTTCTCGTATTTTTCTTTTTTATATTCTTTTAGGAATTTATGACATAGTTAAAATTCATAAAACAAAATAATTATTTTTAACAGAAAAAAAAAAAAACAACACATTGATAACATTTTTGTTTAAAGATAAGAATTTGTATGTACGTAATAAGTCAAACAGGCCTATATAGGTCTAAATTTATATTAATTGAAACGAGTCTGAAAAATTGTAGCTAATTATTAAGGGAAGGAAAGGGACATATGCGGGGAGGGGGGAGGAATTACCCCCTTGTATTCGCCCTTATCATTTACACACACGCACAGGCAGGCACAATTTCAAAAATCATTTTTGTTAAGGGGGTTCAGGAGCGACGTCTAAACGTACTTTAAAAAAACTAGACTATTATAAGGAATTTTTCAATGCGGTTTTTTACTTTCTCTTACCTATGTATATAAGTAATATACCGGGTGGGCCAATAGTGCGTGGACGGAAGATTGTGGGCTTATTAACGGACATTTTTAAAATTTGTTGATCGCTAAGGGCTACAAATTAAAAATATTTTTGTTCCAATTGCACCTCATATACAGGGTGGTCCATATCAAAGTTATGTTTTTTTAAATGGAACGCCCTGTATATTATTGCATATTTGGATTCTACGGCCAATTTTAGTATGACTTTATGTCATGCAATGTATTCCAAACCAAACCGTTTAGCCGCAAATCGGGCTTTAGTGAAAAAACTGCTGTCTGGAAAAAATTGAATATCTCGCGAACCATAAAACTTAGGGGACTGTTCTTTTGTGAGGTTACTAACCATGAAATGTACTAATGTGGGCCAGATGGGTAACCCGGAATTATTCTTGTGTTGGGAGATATGGCCATGCCAATTTTGAAAATTTCAATCATGGATAATTTCATTTTTTCAAATGGAACATGCTACTTTTTTTTATGCCATGGGACGTGAAATTTAATTATCTTTCAGATGATATAAGGTTGTCTATATCTATCTTGGATAGTTTTCTTTTTATTCCAAAATATCTGATAACGAAAAAAAAAAAATATTTATTATAGACAAAATAATTGAAAAAAAAATCCAAACTCAAAACAAAATTGTAATAAATGGAAAAAATATGCTAAATATTCGAAAATGTCTTTAAATTTCCCTTAAAATCATTTATTTGAACTTCTCGAAAAAGAAATTAGGGTTATGTTCAGGTTAGGAGGTGCGCCATCTTGTTGACAAATCATAACCCGAATTTGAGCAAGCGGGACTTCTTTGAGGAGTTCAAATAAATGATTTTAAAGGAAATTAAAAGACATCAACAAATTTTAAAAATGTCCGTTAATAAGCCCACAATCTTCCGTCCACGCACTATTGGCCCACCCGGTATATATAGAGAGAAAGTATTGGATTCATGTCAAAAATTCGATGTCGAGATTTTGATGGATCTTCACGTTTTGAGGTCCCCTGAATCCAAAAAAGTGGTTTTCGCGACATGGTCTGTCTGTCTGTCTGTGAACAAAAAATCTCAATAACGGAAAGAGCTATGAGGTTGAAATTTTATATTTAAGTTAAGCACCCGCCTAGGGCGTGAAAATAAGCTTTTAATCAAAATCGGCCAAATAGTACTAGTACTTTACTAGTATATAATATACTTTTTCAGTTTTTTTCGATTTTCTCAAAATTCACTCTAATGATTTTGATTAAAATTCAAAAATCAATTAATTTTTAGATGCTCTTTAAAATGTATATTCTCATTTTGCGATTGAAATCTTCTGAAGACCACTTTACTCTTGTATTTCATAGGGAAGATAGGAGAAATGGTTGCCATGGTAACAAAATATAAATATTTTCCCATACTTATAAATTTTACATCTGAATTCAAATGTTCCGTACTGTCGGGAACTAAATATATGTCGACACAAAATATCTGGTGTGACAAGCACAGAACACAACTTTCGATTACCGAAGGTAAGAGAAAGTTGTGTGCTGTGCGCCAGTCACACCAGATTTTTTTTTAAATGAATTAAATTCATAAGAGATCATTGGGACATCGAGCTATAATTGTTTTAATGACTTATTAAAAAATTATCGTAATTAATTTTTTTGTTATCAAGCAAATACAAAAAAACAATCTGTCCCAATAATCTTTATTTTTTTTTAAATTTAAAAATGAATTTATTGTTATTATTAATCACATAATAATTAAGAGATTTTTAAAATAAGCTTAGATGATTTATTTAAAAAATCAAATGTCAAATTAGTTCAGGATTCTTGCAATAGATGGCAGGCTAGTCTTTAGGAATTAATAACTCAAAAAGTTATAGGAATTTCGGGACCCGAGTATTTTTCCTAGTCTCTTCATAATATCCTCTATAAGACTGCAAAATTCCAACGGGAAGTTGGTCAAACAGAGCGTGACAGACGGACATAAGAGAATTATGATTAAAGACAGACAGACCGACACTATATATAGATTTTTTTTTAAAGAGAGTGTTATTTTTTAATAAGTCAATTTCTTTATTATTAATTGCCTGAAACAAGTTAACAAAAAAATTTCGTTACTTGATTAAGAAAAGGCGAGGGTCCGGCAGGGGAGCGAAGCCCGTCAACGGCGGGAGAAGCGGCTAGTAGCATATAAAAAAGTAAGAAAAAAAAACCTACCTGCAAGTTCGATGAATAAGAAGTCATAATAAGAATTGCTTTTATTCATTCTTCTTTCCCTTAACGACACAAGTTGTTATAACCCTAAACAAAAAGATTTCAAATAAATAGAACGACGGCTCTCTCTCTCTCTCTCACTCTCTAAAATAAACACTCTTATGAATGAATATAGCACTACAATGTCAAGCTTTGGCTGGGTAGAACGTGCGTGGCAGACAAGTGAAGGGGGAATGGGAGGGCTATCTGGAAAATTCGCTGTATGGCATACAAGGTGAAAGAAAGTTGGGTTCTGTGCTTGTCACGCCAGATTTTTTGGTTTCGAACTTCTGGCGATATATTTGAATTCAAGATATAATTTTTTTTTTTTTTTTTTCAAAAACACTTACTTTTCCTACACACACATACACACAGTCTTTTCGGCCATATAACGACATATATTTAATTTCTGCTGTATATAACACTAGTCGACAAGGTTTTCTTCACAAGAAATCTGATTAGTGAATCTAGTGCATTTTTTCATTCTGAATTCAGATATGTAGTTAGAATTTTTCCATCAGGCACAGTTTTAGAGATATAGAGCAAAATAGATTTTAGTCGAAAATGGGCTCTAAAACAGCTTTTATTTAAAATGTTCAAATTATTTTTTAACGCGTCACCCCGTCAAATTATGCAGATAGTTAGAATACATATAAATTTTAAGTTTCAGCCCAATCGGAGGTCATTTAGTTTCAAAAAATCGAAATTTTCAAGATTTTTTTTGCTTTGGTCACCCCTAATACAATTTTAGATACCCCTGAATGCAAAACACATATATGTACGATATTCTATAGTTCTTTGGCTTTCTAAAAATCATTCATTCGTAAAAATCTGTTAATTATTAACGAAATTATTAATAAAAACGTCAGCAAAGAAAAAACACTCATTGGTCGAAAAAAATGAACTTCAATTGAATTAAAAAGCGAACCCTGTCCACGAGAAGCTAATGTATCCTCTCTAAACATCTGGTAACAGGCACTAACTTTATTATATATTATTAAAATAAAATATTTCTAGAATCTGAAATCTTTCTTTATACTTGTAAAAGCACAAGAAGTCAATTTTTTTCGATCAGTGAGTGTACTTGTGTTTTTTCTTTGCTGACGTTTTTATTAATAATTTCGTTAATAATTAACAGATTTTTACGAATGAATGATTTTTAGAAAGCCAAAGAACTATAGAATATCGTACATATATGTTTTTTCATTCAGGGATCTTTAAAATTGTATTAGGGGTGACTAAAGCAAAAAAATCTTGAAAATTTCGATTTTTCTAAACTTTAAGCCGTTTGCGGCACGTCTAAATGACCTCCGATTGTGATGAAACTTAAAATTTATATGTATTCTAACTATCTGTATATTTTTACTGGGTACCGCGTTAAAAATAATTTGAACATTCTAAGTAAAAGCCGTTTTAGTGCCCATTTTCAATCAAAATCTATTTTGCTCTATATCTCTAAAACTGTGCCTGAGGGGCAAAACTGAATTGATATTTGAATTGAGCATGAAAAATACTTCTAGAATTTCATATCTTTATTCTTGTGAAAGAAAAAAAGTTCATTTTTGTCGACTAGTGTAATTGGGGACCAGGCATATTTATTTAAGCCAACCAAAAACGTTATACTGTAATAGTAAATTTCCTATAGATTAATGTCACCTTCATATTTCTTCTAAATTTTCGTTATTTTAATAGAAATCTCGGTCAAATTAGCTTTGACACCTCTATTTTATGCTAATAAAAAGAACGGGGGGAGAAAATAATCCAAAAAAAAGTTTCCTATCAGGGAAAAAAAAAATATTGTTAAATCGAGACAAATTATTTTTTAGACGCTCTTTAAAATGTATATTCTCATTTTGTGATTGAAATCTTCTGAAGACCACTTTACTCTTGTACTCCATAGAAAAGATAGGAGAAATGGTTGCCATGGTATCAAAATATAAATATTTTCCCATACTTATAAATTTTACATCTTGAATTCAATTGTACCCTACTGTCGGAAACTAAATACATGTCGACACAAAAAATCTGATGTGACAAGCACAGTACACAACTTTCGATTACCGAAGGTAAGAGAAAGTTGTGTGCTGTGCGACCAGTCACACCAGATTTTTAAGTATTAATTTTTAAAATTTTACATTAAAAATACAATTTTTTTTTTCGGAAAAAAAGTATTTTTTTTTTCAAATCTCAGGGGGGTAATTACTCCCTTTACCCCTCCTTGTATCCGCCCTTGATTCAGAGGACCTCAAAACGTGAAGATCCATCAAAAATTTTTAAAAATTTGCTAGTGATTTTATCAAAAATTTTTTAGGCTATATTTATATCTACTATTTGAAAGAAATAAATATTTAATTCAATATAAAATGTTTTTAGAAATTAGAAATACAATAGGGTCTATATAAAATGAATTTCTTACTCTTTTAATTTTTTTTTTAATTTAAAAGATTTTAAAGTAAAAATGTATCATTTTTAAAAATAAATGAAATAAAAGAAGAAATTTTGCCCCCCTCTGCCCCTTCCTAGAGGATGCCAGGGGGGGGCAATGTGCCCTTGCTCCCCCCTCCCCCAGTTCCGACGCCTATGTCTCTATACATAGCTAAGAGAAAGTAAAAAGGCAAAATGATTTTCAAAATTTTCCCGCCCTGCGGAAAAATTTAGTTTGGTGAAAAAAAAAATTTCTCACAGGAAAATATTTGAGTTCGGCCCCCCCCCCCCCCGAAAACAATTTCTATATACGCCCCTGGATTTTTGAAGAAGTAACAAAATGTTATATTTGACACTCAGTCAAGGGCGGATACAAGGGGGGGGGGTAAAGGGGGTAATTACCCCCCCCGAGATTCGGAAAAAATACCTTTTTTTGGCAAAAAAATTTATTTTTAATGTAAAATTTTTAAAATTAATACTTAAAAATTTGATGTGTATTTATATTCTGGCAAACAAGTACAGAATGCGCTTTTAAATTACCGAAATTAAAAAAAAATAGTGTGCTGTGCGACGAGTCACACCAGATTACCCCCCCCCCCGAGAAACACCTCTGGATCCGCCCTTGCACTCAGTGAAGGTAACGATTTGTTTATACATAGTTATTTAGTTAAACAAAAAAAAAAAAATATTAAACTTACCAAAACAATAAAAAAATTTAGGACATGTATATATCGCACTAGTTATTTGTGAAAATAAAAGTAGAAAACCTACTTAGCCAATGAATATAAATCTTATATTTAATAGCTAAAATGAAATGATTTAAAATAAGTGCCTCTAGTTAATAATAATACTGATAAGATATATATTTTAAATAAGATATTAAAAAAAAAAAAAAATCCTTTTTGATAGGTAAATACTGAGTCATTGGTAGTAAGGTCAGGTCGTTTACTCAAACGTGTAGTACTACATAATAAAGGCTCTCGTAATCTTGTCTTGTTGTTTTGCATTCAATATATGGCCCTATATAAAATATCTTATCATATTTTAAAATTAATTATATAGCATTTAGGCCTAGTATATAGTTTGAAAGATAAATAACTCGTCCTTTTTATTTTTGATTAGGTTTTTTATTTTCTTTCATGTAATGCATAAAGTTAAGTATACTAGTAAAACATTTGTATAATAAAAAAAAATCTGGTGTGACTGGCTGCAGTCTCTTACTTTATGTGATTGCAAGTTGTGTTCTGTGCATGTCACACCAGGTTTTTTGAGGTGGCAGTTCCCAGAGAGGGAACACACTTAGGCCAATTAGGCCCTTTGTAAACCACGGTGGGGCTATCCCCCTTTCCTACCCTAAGAACAGACTTCGACAGGATGTTTGAATTATTTGCGGCAAGCTGGATCCGAACCCGAGCCGTGTTGGGAGACTGGACTCCGTAATTCTCAGCTTAGCCGGCTTGTTAGCCATTGCCTCCTCAAGGGGGTGCCTAAGGGTGCGATTATGTTGGAGCTGCGATAAGCGATAAGAGCGTCAAACAGCTCGCTAGTGGTGACAAAGGCGGTGTCTAAAAGTTTAAACTGTTTTTAATCGCTATAAATTGGTATTTGCTTCAAGATATTAAGAGAAAACGTGAATATTGGTGTGGATGGAGCTGATCGGAGGTGAAGATTTTGATGTCTACATAATGTTATAATTGACAGATAAGGTTTTGAACATAACCTCGTATTAGCTACTGTCAAAATTCACTATGATTTTAAATAAATATATTAAATATATTTTAACTGTTAAATTTATTAATATATTAAATTAGATTAAAATATTAGCCTAAATTAAATTATTAATAAATTTGTTTATTGATTAAATAAACTCGGAGGGGTAGCCCTCGGGGCATGGCGTAGAGGTTAGCGTGCTAACCTCATATACCAAACGTCGCGGGTTCCGGACCCCAGGCAGTCCGATGATTTTATTTAAGCCAATTGGATACTAGACATGGGTGATACTGTATCAATCTGATATTTTGTATCAGGTATGAAAAAGTAACAGATAGTCATAATGGGTGCGAGCAAAAAATATCAGGTATTTGAGTAACAGCTACTCAGGCACACTCCACTAGACTCGTACTGGGTTTCTCGCGCTTGCGCATTGATCAAATACTTGCTTTTCACTTTAGAGCGTCTTTACCCGATACAGTTTTCGTTTCGCCTGTTCTCTCATTCCTTCTCTCTTGCGACCCCCCTCAACTCGCGACGCCCAGCCCCGTCTCTTCTCTCCTGACAGGGCAATTTCGCTAGCTCTGGCGCGCTTTTCGAACGTCATTCCGAATCATCATTTTACTCTACTTTTCTCACTAGGCCCTATAATAATTAAATACAAATCTAATTATTACTAATATATTATTTCTCTTTTCTTTAATTTAAGAAAGAGAGGAGAAAGGAAAAAAAAAAAAAAATTTTTAATAAATAAGTTATGTTTTTTTTACTTTGAAACTTTTTTATTTAAAAACATTAATTAAAAAAGTAAAAATACAAGTAATTGAGAATTTAAAAACATAATGAACTTCAATAAATTAAATTTCTTTCGCTAGTAAAGAAATTTGTTAATTTTTCTAGTGCAGTATATAACATTAACATGACATTTTAAATTTAGAGACATTAAAATGTCAGTTCAGTCAGTTTGGAAAACTCTTTAGTAATGAATAATTATGAGTTTTTGATTTTTCAAGTCAAGAATATTTATAAATACAGGGGAAAAAAACTTTGAAAAATGTTAATTTAGTCTCTAGTAAAATGTCATTTCATTTGGGGTACTCTTTATTTATTTGACTTTGAAAAATTATTTTTTTAAATTATAAATACAATTTTTAAAATAAAAGTACACCTTGTATATTACTAAAGTATATTTTAATAGTTTCATGTTTATTCTTTTTTTCAAGTTAAGCAAGTTCTTATTGATAGCTTCACAATGATCGAAGTATCAAATCAGATTTGTGGCTAAATTACCAACGGTTGGAGACCAAGAAAATTACTACTACTACTACGTATCGAATCTGTTACTTGTATTTATGTGAAGTTAGCGTTGCTGAGTGAAATCTGTATCGGGTACAAAAATATCTGGTAAAAATATCGGGTACGAACAAGTACCTGTAACAGCGAGTACCTGGTACAGCAAAATCGCGTATCGACCCATGTCTATTGGATACCAAATGGCTTAAATAAGAATGCCTGGACCCCATATGTGTGTAATTATTAATAACGGATATCGTAAAAAGTCTTATATGGCCTGAGTTGCGGAAAAGACTGTATGAATGTGTGGAGGGGGCGAATGAGAAAAAAGCGTGAATGTTTTTTTTTATAAATAAACCATTATTAAGAAATTAGTATATATTTTATTAAAAATTTTAAATATAAATAGATTTAAAAGTTTTTTTTTTTTTTAATTCCCCTTTTTTCGGCTGCAGAGGCCATTAGGGTTTTAATTTTACATTTTATATTAATTACATTTATTATACCAATGGCAACCAGGGGGACGTTCTACACGCTGATTTCTGGGGGTCACCTATCCCAGAGTTGTATTTCCATTATTTTATTCCCATTTTCACGTTGACGTTTCGATCCCGGTCGGGATCATCCTCTGAACAGGTGGGTGTTATGTTATATAGCTTCACCTCCGATCAGCTCCATCGACACCAATATTCACGTTTTCTATTAATATCTTGAAGTAAATACCAATTTATAGCGATTAAAAAACAGTTTAAACTTTTAGGCACCGCCTTTGTCTTTGCTATTATCGCAGCTCCAACGTAAACACCACTAGTGAGCTCTGGCTCTTATCGCTTGATCTTATCGCAGCTCCAACACTTAATCGCACCCTTAAATGGTTAATTTGACGAAAGACTGTCTGAATGTGAATGTGAGTGTGAATGAGAAAAAAGTGTGTGTGTGTTTAAAAAAAAAATTCTTTGCTCCATTACCCCTTGAGGGTTATTATTTATTAAAGAAACTTTTTTTTTTTAAGTAATTTAGTTAAAATAAACGTACAAGATTACTATAAAAATAATAAATTACCCATTGTTCATTATTTAATAGGTTTAATATATTTTTTTCTTTAGTAGTACATTAATTTCTTGACGTAGCATTACATGTAATGCTTTTTTCATGTTTCGTTATCAATAGACTGATTAAATATTTACGTATGGTAAATATTCTAATATATTTTAATGATTTAATAAATTATCATATTTACAATGATACGGTACATATAATTTTTATTTTCTCTTAGCCTTATCTATATATAATAATTGCGGAGTGTCCGTCTGTCCGTTTGTCTGTCTGTCCGTCTGTCACGCTCTGTTTGACCAACTTCCCGTTGAAATTTTGAAACCAAGCTTTCCAGCCTTATAGAAGAAGTTATGGAGAGTCCCAAGAAAAATACTCGGGTCCCGAAATTCCAATAACTTTTTGCGTTATTAATTCCTAAAGTTATGATTTATCCCATAGGAAATGTATAGAATATATTTTTGTATTCTTTTCATTTGTGTATTCCATGAATGTAAACAAATCCTCAAGCAGGCATTGGATTGGAATAGGTAGTAATAATAGGGACCGTGCGTCTAGACCTTTGCGCCAACTAGTGGCAATCATCTTAATTAGTCGGGGATTTGTTAAATATTTAACATGTGATTTATTTTTGAATAATTATTAATTAAATATATTGAGATTATTTGAAGTTTGTCGACTTTAAGAAAAAATTGTATCCGTGAATGTAATAATACCTCGCTTCAGAAACCTGGAATGGATGTAGAGAGTGAGAATTTTATAAATTTCCAGATAGCCACATGAAAATAGCAAAACGTAAA
>JAKCPI010012582.1:0-16432 GCA_023213315.1 Euborellia annulipes
TACATCATAAATTTTAGGCCATTGGCTACCAATCCAGGTGAAATAAATATATAGAATAGGTCTAAATAGCCTTTGCTGCCGAAAAAGAGCTTAAATGAATAAAAAAAAAAAAAAAAAAAAAAAAAAAAAAAAAATTGGGCCCCCCCTTGACAAAATCCTGGGACCGCCACTGATAGTGCTAAAGTAAAAACGGAAAAATTTAGGGAAAAAAAAAACAAAATTTAATGAAAATTTCATTTTGAGAGGGCCCGGGCAGAGGCGTACCGAGGCAGTTGGGGGCCTAGGGCGGCACTAAAGTAGGGGGCCTTATATTGAATTTTTTTTTGGGGGGGTCATCTTTAAATATCCCTCTCCTCCATACACAAAAATATTTTTAAAATAGTCCTACCGTATATACCCCTGAACTCCAAAGGCCCCGGGGCCTCTCAAAGAGAAATTTTCATTAAATTTTTAACTTTGCCCATCAACCGTAGGTTGGGCAGGTAAAGTTAATGTAATCGTAAAAAAAATCGAAATTTTTCTGAAACTGCCAAAATGCGTTTTGAGGTCCCCTGAATACATTTAAGTACTTTTTGGAATGATGTCTGCGTTTCTGTATGTCTTTGTGTCTGTGTGTGTGTATGTCTGTGATAATATTTTTCGTCAACGAAAACTCAAAAACTATTCATCCAATTGTTTTGAAATTTTGCACACATAAACTAGGGGTAAAGCTCAAGAACTGAAAAGCTTTTGGTAAACATCGGACCATCAGGGGGCGCTTTAGAGGGGGGGGCAATATTTTTTTCTTACATAACCTATAATTTTTTTTATATATTCAGAAACTAGACTTTCTCCCGAGTAAAATGATATATAATATTTGTATCCTAATTTGTCATAAATTTGTTAAAAAAATAAATTAAATTAGAGAATTGTGTATAGCAACTAGGGTCCGACCGAAACAAGATTTTCAGCCGAAACCGAAACCGAATATTCGGCCTCAACCTTAGTTTCGGCCGAAACCGTAACCGAAACCGAAACTTGTATTTCCTATAAAATTTTTTTTTTCATTTTACCTTTTTTTTAGGGAGACTATTTTTTTTTCTCACTCAAGTGCAAATTATTTGACCTTTTTTTTTGGCATGCGAGTCTCATCCCATTTTTTCAGACTCTAGTTTCGGCTACTTTTTGGCCGAAACCGAAACTAAGGCCAAAACCAGGATTTTTGGCCGAAACTGGCCGAAACCGTAACCGATACCGAATATTCGGTCGGTTCCTATTAGCAACAGAGCAAAATCAAAACAAATAACAAACGCGTTACGTTATTTCTTTGAATAATGGAGGGGGGGGGCAAAGTTGTGCGCTCGGCTTAGTCCGACCCTTTATTTATTTATTTTTTTTTATCTAAATTTTTCCGTTTTTACTTGAGCCCTGAGGGCTCTGGGGCCTCTCAAAGAGAAATTTTCATTAAATTTTTTTTTTATAAATATATGGGGGCCTATGCCGACTCGGGGCCTGGGGCGGACCGCCCCCTCGCCCCCCCCCCCCGGTACGCCACTTCTGGTCCCATATGTCCCCCTCCCCAGCCAAATTCTGTAGTTACGCCCATGCGACTAAACTAAATCTGGCAACATTTCAATAGCTTGTATTTATATTGTTTGATTTTTTATTTATTTCATTTTTTCGAAAATGATAAGTAAATATAAAAGGAATTTAATTTTAAAAAACACTGCACGAGATGGATTTGAACTCGCGCAAGTTGGGATAAAGGAGGAGGGAAAAAAATAATTTTTACCGATGATTTAACCGTTTCAGCTATGGATTAATTTATTACTTTAAAGGAAAATAGACCATGTAAGAAACATCGAATAAAAGTGGTGTTAAAAAAATTTTAATATTGCACATATGATATATCATTTTTTACTAGATTTTACGCAGATTATTAATTTATAATTAAAATTTCACTAGCATGCATAGATTTCGAATTATTCAATGGACAAACGTCACATTGTGAATGCTTTAATATAATCAAACCAAAAAGTCTATATATCATATGATACATGTTATTAATTCTTGAATTTCTCCTGATTCCAAATAACTAAACCCCTTTTAATTTTATGATCTAATTTTAGAGTTATTGGCGATCAAAGTTAAGACTATTTTCGACCTTAATGACATATCATAATGACATCAACACTCAATTTTCTATATTATCGAAAAAGCTTATTTAGCATTGTCTGATTAAAACCAAATTTTTACCAGAGATTTATAATGAAAAAATGAGTTTTTTTCTAAAGTTTCATTGAGATTGGTAAAGAAATAAATAAAATATTGACTATTTTGTAAATTTAGTTTTAGAATTTGGGATCTCAGTTGCAAGCCTAGAGCCGGTTCATAGACGGCTCTCTTTACACATCCGGGATCCCGAATTCTAAAACTCAATTTACAAAATAGTCAATATTTTATTTATTTCTTTATCAATCTTTATGAAACTTTAGTAAAAAACTCATTTATTAATTATAAATCTCTGGTAAAAATTTGGTTTTAATCAGACAATGCTAAATAAGCTTTTTCGATAATATAGAAAATTGAATGTTGATGTCAATTAAGGTCGAAAATAAGCTAAACTTTGATCGCCAATAACTCTAAAATTAGATCATATAATTAAAAAGGCTTTACTTCTCTGGAATCGGGGGGAATTCAAGAATTAATGACATGTATCATATGTTAGATAGAGTTTTTGGTTTAATTACATCAAGGCATAAACAATCTGACGTTTGACCATTGAATTATTTGAAAACTAGGCATGCTATAGGAATTTCGATTATAAATTATTAATCCGTATAAAAAGTAATGAAAAATGATATATCATATGTGGAATATTAAAATTTTTTTAATACTTCTTTTATTTTATGTTTCTTTTATGGCTTATTTTTCATCATTAAAATTAACGAAAGTGTGGCGCAAGTGGTTAATTCGTCATCAAGCGATCTATATTTTTTTCCATTCTCTCGTAACCAAGCTTCGCGAGTTCAAATCCACCTCCTGCACTTTTTTTTTTAAATCATATTATCTATTTCCTTTTATTTTTAATGCTAACCTATAATTTTATTTATCTGTCATTATAACGAGAGAAATGATTTGTGGAATATAAATTTTGCTTTAGGGAATTTTGACTCTTTTTTTTATTTATGTTGGCATGAAGGCCACAATTTTAATTTTTTTTTTTTTTTCTTATAAAAAAAAAAAACAGTCACACTTTTTTCTCATTCACACTCACATTCACACACACATACACACAGTCTTTTTGGCAAGTTAGGCCATTTAAGACTTTTACGATATCCGTTATAGAGATTAATATACATATTAGTATCCAAATGGCTTAAATAAAATCATCAGACTGCCTGGGGTCCGAACCCGCGACTTTTGGTATACGAGGTTTACACACTAACCCCTACACCAAACTCCGAGGGCGAGAACAAATTTGGAGGAGTAAATGAGCAGGGTATTATCACAAATTAATGATATAAGAACAATGGAGCCCGCGGGGCTTGGAGTAGTTGGTAGCGTGTCTACCTTCTATACCGAACGTCGCGGGTTCGGACCCCAGGCAGTCCGAAGATTTTATTTAAGGCATTTGGATACCAAATGGCTTAAATAAGAATGCCTGGACCCAAATATATATATTATACAAATAACGGATATCGTTTAAAGTCTTAAATGGCCTAAGTTGCCGAAAAGACAGTGTGAATGTGTGTGTGATTGTGAGTGAGAATGAGAAAAAAGTGTGAATGTTTTTAAAAAAAAAAAAAAAAAAAAAAAAAAAAAGAACAATGGATTTAAATTCCTCCAATAGAAGTTGCCTTTGCCTGTAAGATATGGAATGTAATGCCATATTATACCACAAGAGTGCAGCACAAATCAGTTATTTTATTCTATCTATTATAAAGATTTTAATACAAAATATTTTTTTTGTATCAGGAGATTAAAAACAGACAGGAGTGTTCCTATTCAAGCTGATTTGTGCTGCGATCTTGCGGAGACGTTTAGAATTATAAGTATAATTGTTAAAGTCTCCACAAGAGTGCAGCACAAATCAGTTATTTTATTCTATCTATTATTATAGAGATTTTAATACAAAATATTTTTTTATATCAGGAGATTAAAAACAGACAAGAGTGTTCCTATTCAAGCTGATTTGTGCTGCGATCTTGCGGAGACGTTTAGAATTATAAGTATAATTGTTAAAGTCTCCACAAGAGTGCAGCACAAATCAGTTATTTTATTCTATTATAAAGATTTTATATACAAAATAATAATTTAATTACCAGGAGATTAAAAACAGAAAGGAGTATTCCTTTCTTTTGATGACGTCACTTTTCGCGCTAACACACTCCTCTACTATTCTATTCTCCTGTTACAACAGATCTTATTTTTAATAAAAATGTATTAAAATAAAATAAAAAAACGTATGAATGTAATTAATTAATGATTGATTATGTTTATTTTGTTTATTAAAGCTTTTGTGGTTTTAATTATTATTATTAGTGGAATTTTTAATTATAGATCACATTTTTGTTATTAATTATTTGTTGGGTAGCGAGGATGCAGCCAAAGAGGTTTTGGACCAAAGAAAAACAACAATTCAATTGAGACGTTTCGGCGAAAGTTTTATTTTGCCATTTTCAGTCCTTCAGGCTACATGACAAACAGCGGCGTAACCAGCCTTTGAGGGCGGGGGGGGGGGGCGAAGCTCAACTAGGGCGCCGATTTTCCAGGGGGCTCCGCCCCCTGGACCCCTTGCTCGCCTTCGGCGAGCAATTGCCCGCCTTCGGCGGGCAAATTTCTTGCATCCTGTAATTTCCTCAGCGAATTTGTGAAACAAATGAATTTGTTTATATTTACATATTTTTTAATGACACCTGTATGATTTTGTTTTGATTTTTCTTTGCTTTTACGAAACATGTCGTTTTCTTCTGTGATTATTTCAAAAACTATTCAGTTTTAGGAAAAATGTCAAAGAATATAAACTTTTTAAAATAGAGTATTTTATCATAATATAACAAAGAAATTGAAAATTTCGAAATTTCTGAAAAAACTTATTAGGAAAAGTACTACTTCCAAGTGACGTATTTACTCCAAAAGTTGATAGAAATCTACAATTTTAGTGTAAGGAGCATATACCGAATTTCATCTATCTAGCTGCTTTGATTTTTAAGCAATCTTGTTCACACACACACCCAGACGTAATTCCAAAAGAACATACGAGAAAGTCTCGGGGAAGTCATTCCCCATTTTTTTTTAACACACACTTTTTTCCTATTCTCACACTCACACACACATACACACAGTCTTTTCGGCAACTTAGGCCATATAAAACTTTGACTTTGACATTTGGTATCCAAATGGCTTAAATAAAATCATCAGACTGCCTGGGATCCAAACCCCCGATTAGAGCTGAAAAACTGAAAAACTACATCAGTAAAATACTAGTACTTTTTGGCCGATTTTGATTAAAAGCTTATTTTCACGGTCCCGGGGAGTGTTTAACTTAAATATAACATTTCAGTCTCATAGCTCAATTCCTTCATGCTTAAAAAAGTTTTGAATTTCAAAAAATTAAATATTAAGGCTTATACGAATCCTGAGTAAATCTCCACAGCCATAAAACATCAAATTAAGGCTTATATATTGCAAAATAAAAAGCATTTTAATTATAAAGCCTCTATATACGTTATTTATTATTTTTGGAATTAAATTCATTTAAAAAACAATCAATTTTTTAAGAGAATCGATGAAAAGAATATGATAAAATTATATACGTTGGTCTATATTTTAGAGGCCGTAGGGCGCCTATTCCGGTTTCGGGGGGCGCCAAGGGCTCGATGAGCCTGGGGCGGGGGGGGGGGGCTCGCGCCCCCCCTCGCCCCCCCTGGATACGCCACTGATGACAAATTGAGAGATTTTCTTTTTTTACAAACGTATACATATGAAAATAAATAATAAATTTACATATATTTACTTACAATTTTTCATGTACATATTCATTATGAACATGTGTCATTTGGCCAAGTCGGTTTTTTAAAATTTCTACCATGAGGGCAATGGCTCAGAGAGTTTCGAAGTATTAAATTATTAATTTTTTCAATATTTCTTTATTATAAATAGTTATATAAAAGTGATTAGTCTATTTTTACCCATTTTCGTTTTAATTTAACAGTTCAAATTGTTCTTTATTTAATAATTTACAAAATTAGAAATTTTGGCTGCATCCTCGCTACCCAACATTGCAATATCTACAGCCACTAACTCAACCACTATTAATTATTTATTAAAAATATAAATACTGTATGTAAAACGTTTCGAATGTTTATTCTGCAGCCGTTCTCAAGTACCTACTGTGTTTATTTTATTATAATATTTTTATTTTAAAATAATTTCTTTCAACAATATTGTTGAAAAATAAGCAAAAAAAAAAAAGAAAGCATTTGTATGCCAAATGCCGAAGGAGTAGATCGCATAAAATTTATTTGTCCATCCTCAGTCCGTACTACACAACGTGGACGAATAAATTTTACCCGAAACGTCTCCTTTGTTTGGCATTTGGCCAGAGGCGTACCGAGGCAGTTGGGGGCCTGGGGCGGCACTAGAAGAGGGGGCCTTATATTGAATTTTTTTTTTGGGGGGGGTACTCATCTTTAAATATCCTTCTCCTCCATACATAAAAATATTTTTAAAATACCGTATATCCCTGAACCCCAAGGGTCCCGGGACCTCCCGAAGAGAAATTGTCATTAAATTTTGATTTTTTAACTAAATTTTTCCGTTTTTATTTGAGCCCTGAGGGCCCCGGATCCTCTTAAAGAGAAATTTTCATTAAATTTTGATTTTTTAACTAAATTTTCCGATTTTTACTTGAGCCCTGAGGGCCCCGGGGCCTCTTAAAGAGAAATTTTCATTAAATTTTGATTTTTTTATGTAAATTTTTCGGGTTTTACTTGAGCCTTGAGGGCCCCGGGGCCTCACAAGAGAAATTTTCATTAAATTTTGATTTTTTAACTAAATTTTTCGGTTTTTATTTGAGCCCTGAGAGCCCCGTGGCCTCTTAAAGAGAAATTTTCATTAAATTTTGATTTTTTTATGTAAATTTTTCGGTTTTTACTTGAGCCTCACAAGAGATATTTTCATTAAATTTTGATTTTTTAACTAAATTTTTCGTTTTTTACTTGAGCCCTGAGGGCCCCGGGGCCTCAGAAGAGAAATTTTCATTAAATTTTGATTTTTTAACTAAATTTTTCGGTTTTTACTTGAGCCCTGAGGGCCCCGGGGCCTCACAAGAGAAATTTTCATTAAATTTTGATTTTTTAACTAAATTTTTCGTTTTTTACTTGAGCCCTGAGGGCCCCGGGTCCTCACAAGAGAAATTTTCATTAAATTTTGATTTTTTAACTAAATTTTTCGGTTTTTATTGGGGGTGGGGGGGGGGGGGCAAATTTTTTTCTTGGGGGGGGCAAACATTTTTTTTTCTTAAAATTTACTTACAAATGGGTACTCAAATTTGGCCAAAACATATTTAATTTAATTAATTTATAATTTTGTACAGTTTGTATACTCGTAGATGTTTTTTGGAGTTTTTATTTAGAATAATATAAAATTTTATAAAAATCAGAGCCCTTGGGGGGGGGGGGGGGGGGGGCAAATGCCACTGAATGGTCGTCTTGTTTCCATTAAAATTTTCAAATCTAAATAAGTTTTCTTTATTGATCCTTGCTGAAAAACCTGCAAAAAAAAAACTTTCTCTATATGAATATAAAATTATTCTTTCATCTCCTGAACTCATCAATAAAAACATTTTTTCAAAAAAAAAATTTATTAAAAATTTTCTAATAAACATTACACTACATTTTGATGAATAAATAACTATATTTTATAAAGATAATAATATTATAGTAAAATATAACAATTAGTAAAATGTAAATACAGTAAAATTTGTATACTAACATATATTATTAAAATATAAAAAAAATTCTATGATCATAGGCACTGGATTAATCTAATTATTCAAACTAATACAAATTTTATATACAATCAGTGAGCATTCGTTTAAATACTAGATAATACATTATAAATAAAATAAAGACACCATCAATAATTTGTGTTGTGAAAAAAAAAATTAACAAAATTCAACAATTAAAGAAAAAATGACTAAAAACTGGTGAAAAAAATATTTTGTACAGGCAGCTATTGACATAAACGTTGAGTTAGGGATTTCATAATTGAAACAAAGATAATAAGTGTGCGAAAGTAGACAGCCAGTAAATATATATATAACATGTTATTTTAGTGGGATCACCAATTGTCACCACAGCCATTGGTTTCTTCATTTAAACTAATAATATAATCTTAATTAATTACAGTAAATAAATTTTCTTTTTCTAATTATGAAAAAACTTCGGAAGTGGTCTCCCATCATTTTCTCTTTTATAATGATGGAAAGAATTTTTTTTATATATTGAGGGAAAACTCAAAAACTATATGTTCAATTGTTTTGAAATTTTGCACACATAAACTAGGGGTAGAGGCCAAGAACTGAAAAGCTTTTGGTAAACATCGGACCATTAGGGGGGGGGGGGGCTCTAGTGGGTATATAAATACAAATCAAATTTTTAAGTATTGATTTTTAAAATTTTACATTAAAAATACATTTTTTTTTTCAAATCTCAGGGGGGTAATTACCCCCCTTTACCCCCCCCCCCTCCCCTTGTATCCTCCCTTGTACATAACCTATAATTTTTTAAATATATTCAGAAACTAGACTTCCTACCGAGTAAAATTATATATAATACGATAAACATCGTACCAGCTTGCCTCCTGTAGCGCCGTAAACAAAAACCAATGGCATAAATTGTCAAAAAACCAATTAATCGGGTTTAAGATTCTTATTTATGTACAGTGAGGGACAATATTAAGTCCCAACCATGCGTTTTCTACTTGTGATTATTTCATTGATTTAATAAAAGAAAATTGAAATCTTTATAGGAAATTTTCTAGGTTTGAACTATGAAAGTTTCCATTAAAAAATATATAATATTTGTTTAAAAACAATGATATAATCACACGTAGAAAACGTATGGTGGGACTTAATATTGTCCTTCACTGTACATTTACTAATCCACCAGAAAAGGCATTTAGCCCTGTCCAGTTACCTTTGGTCGGTTAAAATTAGAGGGTTGATCTTTTGAACAGCGCACTACACGGTCACAAAATTAAAACAATTCTAAGATGAAAATACGCATTTTCGCACCGTATGAAGGACGGCACACGGAGAAGAATTCCGCAATGTGTCTGCCGAATGTCATCAGTCATGCAGTGCGGATATGTGAATTTCCACCTTAAGGCGTGCTTTCGATGGGATGAGTAGCGATCAAATTGGCTTTTATGAATCCATATATTCAATTTTTATTTAATCTTATTTGCAAACAAGACTGGGTAACAGGAGATGGTAGCTAGGAAGTTGTGGAAACAGCGTAAGGTGGATTATATTCAATAGAGTTAGAGATTAAAATAAAATTTTCAATTAATCTCCAATTGCTTTAATTTATATTTTTCTAATTAATATTTAATAAAAACATTAGTTTTAAAATAATAACTCAGGAGCCGGAGGTTCACAATTGTCAGTCTTTAATAGACTAACTCCGGAGCTCGAATCATCTCCCCTGCCCTGTTTGCAAATGCCTCATTTTACTTTTAATAAAATAACTTTTATTTATTATTTTAACAATAAGATTTAAATAAAAAAAAAAAAGATACGTTTTTCTTTTTCATATAAATTTCCCTAAATCGACGTTTAAGTCTTTTAAGATGCAACTCAAAGAGAATTTTTTTTATCCTTTTTTGAATTTTAGCACTAAAATACTTATTGTGAGAAAAATAACAATCCAACTTAGAGTTGAAATGAATCCGATATAGACGGAAGAATTGCTAAATGGCCATCCTCGGGTCATTAATGCCCTAAGGGCCTCAGTACTCTTCGTCAAAGGAAGAATTTGGGTGATAACTCGCAGATATTGATCCATTCCTTCGATAGGCCAGATAATTCCTAAAAATAATTAAAATTTATTAAGATGAAAGTTAAGTAATAACAAATTATAAATTGATTAAGGATAGAGTCCCAAAATCAGTCAGTTTATTAAAATAAAATTTTTTTAAACAAAAATAAAATTTTTTTTATATTTTATTACTGAAGTTTTCAAGCTAATATATATAATTTTGTTAGATCAAAAAAAGTCACAAAAGCCTTCATCAAATTTGTTTATATAGTATATATCTACTGTACAGTGAGGGACAAGTCCACCCATGTTTTTTCTACTTGTGATTATTTCATTGTTTTTAAACAAAAATATAAATTTTTAAATGGAAACTTTCATGGTTCAAAGCTAGAAAATTTCTCATAAAGATTTTCATTTTCTTTATTAAAAACAATGAAATAATCACAAGTAGAAAACGCATGGGTTGGACTTAATATTGTCCCTCACTATACATCTCACCAGAATAGAAGAGATTATTTGGACCCTGTTATGCATTAGTGTGTCAAGCGCCCAAAAAAAATTAAAAATTGAGTTAAGCACGGAATATTGTTTCAAATGCTTTAATTAATAGTATTTTTTATGAAATATGTCCTAAAAAAATTTATATTTAATGTTACTTGCACAATTGACAAAAAAAATTATATATAATCCAATGTAAACAAAAAACTTTATTGTTGATTTTCTCAAAACTCGGTAACTGGCGCTTGACACACTAATGAGTAACAGGGTCCATTTAAGATATTTAAGAAGATTATTAGACAAGTGTTTTCCCATGGAAATATACTTACCACAAAGTAAAACCATTGGTAAAAAGCTTCCCAGAGCAAGATAAGTGGCACTTCGTTCGTTATCACAAACAGTGGATACTACAAAACCTAAAAATAATTAATAATGTTAGTTAAATCAATTTAAATAAAACTGGTTTTGCTTATCAAGTGGAAATTTTGGAATTAAATTTTAAATGGGATAAAATTTTTTTTTAAATTAATATTTATCACTAATTATAAACAATGGGTCAATCAAAATTTTTTTTCATATTTTGCCATGAGTTTTTTGTTAAAGTCATATGAACATAATGAACATCCATTTTTTGTGTTGTGTGGACAGCTGTTGAAAATAAAAAAAATTTTCAATTCCTTATAATCTGACAAAGAAGATAATTGGAATTATAAACTGCTTCAAAGCTTTAGTCTTTATCAAACAATGAGTCTTCAACATAGCAATCGATTTTTTTACAAAAACTCATTTTCGCCTAAAATGTAACTTATGGGGTTTCTCAAATAACTGATTCAAATATAAACTTACCAAATGACATTCCACATACACCGCCGAGAATTGTGAGCAAGCTAACCAATCCATAATTTCCATTACATGTGACATTAAAGATACAAAACGCAGCTAAAAGTACCATAAACGTTTGGCCAAATAATATAACAAATTGGGTTACCAAATGCGAGAAGAGAATTTCTGGTCCAGTAATGCCTGGAAAAAATATAAGTAAATATTAATAAAAGAGTGTATATGTTAGGCTCAAATATATATATAGATGTATAATGCCAGTATACCAGTATAATACCAATTTCTAATAGCTTTTATCGGATTCGTAATGTGGTAATCAGGGACTCTAGCACAACTATGGGGTTGGGGTTTTAACCCTCAAGAGAATCAAATTTAAAATCCAAGAATCGTCACAGGAACACGAAATTAGATTTAAATTAAAATTTTGGAAAGAGAAGAATGAATAAATAAAATCCGGAGCTGATGATCAGGCAATTTATTTGGATTAATTCCGTCTGCTATAATTCGACGTTTCGGGGCCAAAACGGCTCCTTTTTCAGGACCAATTTTGAATTTGAATTTTTGCTGTGATTAATCACAGCTTTTATTTACACCGCATGGTCCTGAAGATTTTTTTTTTTTGTTTAATTATAAGTTGTTCCTTTTCTCGGTCAGTTCTCTTGGTGGAGGGTGAGTTTTTAAAAAATAAATTATTAATTTAATTTATTATATGACCTTTTTTATTACTAGATTTACGATGGAGGCCAATTTACATCGTTTCCTAAAACAGAACCTACAACGAATTTCATAATTGGGATACGTGTTCTGAAGAAGGCATAATTATGCCGAAACAATGTAAATTGGCCTCCATCGTAAATCTAGTAATAAAAAAACCTCTTTTAATAAATTAAATTAATAATTTATTTTTTTTAAAACTGACCGAGAAAAGGAACATCTTATAATTAAATAAACAAGATATCTCACCGGTCCAGCATCGTCAAATATTTGAAAAGAGGAATTATTCTGATCTGTTTCTTTCCCAGGGTCTGCGGATCCGATCGAGATTCTTTTCTAGAGGATTTTGACCATTTCTGACATAATTAAGAAGTGGGGGCTGTGATGATAACATTGATAGGAAGGTCAGAGGCGGCCAAGGAGAAATTATTCTGAATGCTACAACAAATTTCCGGAGGCATTTCGGTGCATTTATTAGTGCTTCAGTCCTTTAATTGTTTTTTTATGAATTAGTCTATAAATGCTTGGTATATACATATGTTTTAAATTGTTGACAATTAAACAGGTATATTGTTGAACGGCATACAATGTGTAAAATGGACACCCAAGAGAGTGAAATATATGAATGATTCATATCATTCAATCTCATGTTCACTCATGTTGCATGTTCAATTGTCAACAATTTAAAATATATGTATATACCAAGTGCCCTCGGGGGCCGATGACCTCTGGTTGATGGTCGAATAAATAAAAATAAAGTGCCCTCGGGCCTCGGTGTAGTTGCTAGCGTGCTGGCCTTCTATATCAAGTCAGTCCGATGATTATATTTAAGCCATTTACCAAATGGCTTAAATAAATATGACTGGACCCCCCAATTATATATATATATATATCTACTAACAAATAATGAGTATCCTAAAGTCTTATATGAACTGAATTGCCGAAAAGACTGTGAGTTGGGAAAAAGTGTATATATGCAAAGATAAGTTTTCTCGGGTTAAGTCGCATGGGGTGCTGAGATTTACTCGACGTTTCGGCTCTCCTTTTGGAGCCATTTTCAAGAGAAGGAAGTTAGGAGGTAATGGTGAAGGGGGGTTGTTTACGGGGTCGCAGTCTTCCTGGTCCCCAGGTCAATTTGATGGATGACTCAGAGGCGTGGATTAGTCTCTGAGAGCTGGAGGAAGGTTGGGTGTGTGTAATTGTGTTCGGTAACACCCCGACTTGGGGAGTAGGCAGATTGAGGCCCCAAAGTCAACCCAAACCAAACACAAACCCGATTACACACAACCAACCACTGTCCATTTCTCAGAGACAAACCCAAACCTCTGAGGCATCCACCAATACACCGACTTGGGGAGCAGGCAGATTGAGGCCCCGTAGTCAATCTAAACCGAACACAAATACAAACATCCAACCTTCCTCCAGCTCTCAGAGAGCAATCCACGCCTCTGAGTCATCCACCAAATTGACCTGGGGACCAGGAAGACGACCCCGTAAACAACCCCCCTCTACCAGCACCCCACGCGACTTGACCCGAGAAAACTTATCTTTGCAAACATCCGGTCGCGGAAACCTTCCAGAATATATATATATATATATATATATATATATATCAAGCATTTATAGACTAACTCTGAGCATAAAAAAACAATGAAAGGACTGATGATGGAGCACTAATGAATGTACCGAAACGTCTCCGGAAAATTGTTGTAACATGCAGAATAATTTCTTTTTGGCTGCCTCTGCCCTTCCTTTCAACATTTCTGACATAGCCAGAGAATTAGGGTTCTGAAGAAAAAATATTATGAAGAACCACCACAGAAAAAATTAGTGTGAAAGTAAACAAAGCCTGTCCCCCATGGATAGATAGATGAGTGATTAAAAAAAGTATAAAAAATAATACCTGAGACAAGCATTCTTTCAAGCATCCCTTCATTTCGTTCAATTAACATGGCACCGGACGTTGAAGCAACAGCAAGGAAAAATATAATTCTAAAGAAAAAAAGTATTTTTAGAAAATGAATAAAGAACAAAGTATATAAAATAAAATTTGAATAATTACGTTAAAATAACTCCAGGTGCTGAGAAATCGGTGAAATTCGGCTGCATTGTTCCATAAACAGGGGTGTTATACTAAAACATGAATATAAATAAATATTATATACAATATAAAAGTACATAATAAATTTAATTTTTATGATATACAGTATATAATTATTATTTGAAGCAGGCCCAAAGACAAAAAGTGAAGATATGGTGGGCAGATTAATTATATATACGGCCTTGGAGAAGTTTTCTTATTTTGGCAAATAAATGACTGCCATTTTCACAGTTACAATGTGATTTTGTAATTTTGCTTCTAAGGGCGGATACAAGGGGGAGGGGGGAGATAAAGGGGGTAATTAACCATCTCCCCCCGAGATTTGAGAAAAATATTTTTCTTGAAAATTAAATGTTATTAATATAAAATTGTAAAAATTAATAGTTCAAAATTTGATTTGTATATATACAAACAAGTAAAGAATACAACTTTAAATTACCGAAAGTAAGAGAAAGTTGTGTCCTGTGCGATCAGTCACACTAGATTACTCCCCCCCCCCTCCGAAAAACTTGCCTGCTTCATCCCTAAACACCTATAATAAATTTTAAAATTTTTTCGAAGGGAGGTCCCCTTTGAGACGTATGTGTCATCAGATTCATATACTCTCTAGAAAAAATTCTGTTCGCGGTGCACTCAATGAAGTTTTCACTTCAAAAATAGATAAAAAAATAATTACCCGGATAGGCAATTCAGCATTTTTTGGATTTTCACCACATGTTTGTAGCATATCCTTAGCAAAATGTTGATATGCTTCATAAAAATCACGTTGTAACAAATATCCAATATGTTGATCTGTAAAATAAAATTTTAAATTAGTAGGTCCATTGATTGAAAGAAGCCCTATGCGAGCAAGTCTTAATACATATAGCCAAAATAAATATTGTATAATTTACAATGATAATTAAATATAATACTGTTAATCTTGTATTCTAACAATTAATCGTCATGAAAAGCTGGATTGTGTAAAATTATAAATAATCATCAAGTGGAGAAAGATCGTTTATTATATAGAAGTTTAATAAAAAATTAACTTTGTTTGGGTCAAGTCTCTTTATTTATCCAGGTCGACTAAAAGACATCCTTTGTCAGCACAGAGGGGCCAAAAAATACTTTGTTTCCAATAATCATGTCATGTGTGCGGGCAATTACGATCAGCTCCCAGAACACCAACCTTACAAATACAAGCCGTTTTGGCCCCAATTCATTACATGGCTCGCAAGATTGAAGGCAAGCATGGGGGTGCCCCCCAGAAAACTCCCTGTCCCAAGAAAAATTGAAAAAATATGGGGCTTTCCAGGCCCTCCCAGCGAGGAAGGCTGGTCCCATGGCTTAATTAAAAATTTAGAGCAAAATACGTATTCATATGTAATTATTATAAAACTTTTTACTTACTAGACATATCCATATAGAAATCAGCATTGGCCATTTCAACGGTCTCTGGGTCGGCGTATCTGCCAAGATTTATTCGATTAATGAGACTCTCACTATAATTTTGACTGAACGTGAGAACACCCCATGCTGCTCCTTTATGAACGGCTTTGATTGCAGACTCTTTATCTCTATATCTATCCTGTAAAAAACAAAATTTATAATTCACATTAAAAATGACAAAACTATTTATTAAAAAATTAACATACCAATTTTATTGTTCTATTTTGAAGGTATCCAAGATATTTACAAGATAAGACACTTTGATCACAGCCCGTTGTAACAGGACAAGGGTCAAGGGTATCATTAAGTTCGTTGTTCACAATGGCAAGATGAAGTCCAATTGGATCTTTTCCAATCGAAAGGCAAAAAAGTATAATTTGCATTAATGGTAATCCCACTATAAACAACATCACCCTGTAAAAAATAACTTAAATTTATTTTTATATAAGAGTATTTTTATTTGCTTATGAAGATCTCCATCACGATGTTAAAGAAATATTATTGGAAAGTAGGCTACTCAGAGCAAAGGTATGAAAAACTGAGCGGGTGATTATAAATGGGCATCAAAATTATTTGAATTCATCAGCTTGTTGTATGGTAATAACCATTTTGGAGGGTTGTAAATATTATTCCAAAAAACCTGCATTATTTTGACTTATAATACTCATTTCGATTTACAATTAAGGCCAAGAAGTTTGCTTAAGGAAGATGATGGTGCTTAGAATAAATTTTTACTTTCTCTTAGCCTATATATGTAATATATGAGAGAAAATATTGCGAACATGTCAAAAATTCTATGTCGAAATTTTGATGGATGTATATG